>VDFB02276831.1:0-17300 GCA_007258455.2 Sequoia sempervirens
AATTTAGGTCCAATGAGAAATGATAAAAAAAATACTACCAAGAGGAGGTATGGAAATTCTGTTGTGCATGTGAATGATGCCCATAGGTGCATCATACCCATCTTTATGAAAAAATTTAATTAGCATGATCTCCTCAGTTATGATGTTCACTTGAGATGTCGGATCAACAAGAACACCTGCTACAATATTCCTGTTGATTCGCATAGGGATGTAGAGAGGAGATGGTTCCCTATTAAAGCCCATCGGAAAATCCTACGAAGTGAAGGTTACACTTGTACCACTACTCACAGGTTGCACAAAGGGGATAGGTTGATGCAAAAAAGAGGCCATCGCGTGCATTGAATGATACTCTCACAAAGCCCCCCAAAGGTTATATAATAGGACAATGACCCAATCAAGGTTTCATTATGCAACACTTACGAAACCTTCCAACTACACCTGCTAGGGGTCATAGGTTGGGTTGCAAGGTGAAAAGCCCCGCAACACTCACACCTACAACACTCCTAGAACACAAGGAAAGGAGTTTTCAGTACTACAAGATGAAACCAAAATAGTTCATGTCAAGTTCACCAAAAATGTAAGGGAGGGGGACCAACCACATCAAGGCTCCAGGTCATGGAGAGCCGAGAGTGAAGGGATGCCCTAACTTACCTCACTCTAAAGGGATGTTTTAGGATAAGGATCAAGAATCATGAGGACTATAATTCACTTCGATCACTCTACAGATCCAAACTTAAGTTTAGGCTAGGCGAGCCAGTTTTTGGAGTCAATATTGTGCCTCAGACATCTCTCTATCTGAGGATAGCAGTGCAGTTCTGGGATGTCAGCGTGATGCACTAGGGTCTCTCAGGTGTGCTAGCGTCCATACGGTCAAAAAATAGTGAACATAATACAAACTACTCAAAAAAAAACTTACTACCTAGCTAGCTAATCTTGATGATAAAAATAGAATAAGTAGATATAGGAAATAGAAACTAAAGTGATAAAACAAGTAAATGAGAACTAGGGTGACAAAGATGATCTCACAAGGATGCATGTTCGCCAACTAGTTCCATATGTTCTCTCACTTGCACACAAGAAAGAAGGGTAAAATTTTTGGGGTTGTATAGGGGCCTGCCTCAGTCAGACCCTCATTTTGGTGTTTCCACCTCCATGAACAACCAAACAGCAACGAGAGAGGAATATGTGATAAAGAAGTAAATAAAGTAGAAGATGTGATAAACACTACAAAACAATAAAGTGCTACTCAACCAAATCACAAAGGAGAGGAGCGAAACATTACCACCTCCACCCAAAAGTTCACTAGCCAATGGAGTAGAAATTCGACTTGGAAAGGGAGGTCTTGCAAGACCTCAATCCCATGTTGCTAATGGCTTGCTTCACACTTGCTTTGCGGAGTTGATGGAGTATTGTTGCTGCAATGGAGTGTTGAAGTGTTGTTGAGAGTGAAGTGAATGTTGAGAATGAAGTTGGATTGCTTAGAGAATGCTTGAGAATGTGAAGAAAATATGGATTGAATGAAGAATGGATGAATTTAAAGGAGAAGAGAGAAGAATCTGTCATTTTTGGGGTCAGTTGTTTGAAGAGGGATGTTACAAATTGACCCCAATCGAAAGTGTAATGCCTCTGCCAACTTTAGATGCAGGAATCTATCAAGGATGTAAGCGCGTCGAGTGTGTGTCCCCGAAAAATATTCTCTCAATGACACAAGAGACAGATGCCAAGTGGAAGGAGGGAAGTTGGGTGATGTGGAATTTTTTCTTCATATTTTATTTTCTAAGGTGAAGGTATGTGAAAGGAGAATTTTTGAAAGGGGTGAAAATTCGCTCCTATACACTTTCTCATTAAGGTTTGAAGGGGTTTCACCCTTGTATATAGTCATATTGTATTGTGTCTCCCCATATGTGAGGTTTTTGCTATGTAATCTTGTGTTTCCCTATTAGTAATGTGGTGTCATGTTCATTTTGTCATTGTTTAGATTATCTATGATATCCTCATTTTAGGTAATAAATAACTCGACTCTGTACCCACCTAATATGGCATCACATGGACACCAATGAATTCAATTACCAAAACCATTGGTTTTAATTATAATTGATAAAGCTATTGAATGACGAGATGCAACTCTAATATGATTTAGCTTCTCAATTGATGGAATTACCATCTAATGGTTAAATCAAAGTCCTATTAATTATTTACACCAAAGTTATTTTTCAAGCATGTTATGTTATAAAAACTATTAAAATTGAATAGATAGCAAAAAAAATATAACATTATACACAAAATATACTCAAACATCTTAAGTTAGAAACACATTAAACATGAATTGTTGATAACAAAATTTCACATATGATTGAGGCTTTGGTGTAAAGAGAATAACAATCTTACAACTTAATATTACATACCACAAAAACATCAGTTGGCATAATATAGATCCGTGCAAATTTGAAATACTCAAGGAATATATTTGAATTTAAAAAATAAAAGCTACAATTACTTCTTGCATTTTTAAACAGTGCCAAACAATATGTATAAGCCAAGGAGAGCCAATAATTCCTAAGAATTTGCTAAAACTTCCAAAGCAAAGTATATATCAAGTGCATAACAAGTGTACCCATAAAATATTTAATTTGTGCATGTCAGTTGAAAAACAACCCAAATATTTAATCTTTAGCACCAAATAATGCATTATTCTACCATGTTAAACATGATCAAGATTAGGCAATATAAAAAGTCAATGACAAATCATGCAGGTAAAATGAATAGTATCTATCAACAACTTTCATGAGATTTTTTGAAATGAAAAATGAGCCTTGTTGAAATAAATTTATAAATCATGGTCTTATATGAACTTGAAGTACCCTAAAAATTACAATCAACATTACAAGAATTATTACAATGATGAGGTAAATTTCGGTGGAAGATAATATAAACTATCATGATCTGGAAAATCTATAATTCCCAGAAAAAATAAAGCAGTTGCTTGGACTTTTTAGGAAACACAAGTTGTCGTGTACGTGGAAGGTATTGTGTCACCAAGGAATTTTTATGTATTTCATAATTTATTTATTTTCTCCCAATATTACCCCTACCATTTCCATCCTCATCACCATCTCCAAAAACAAATATGTCTCATATCCCCACATGCATCTAATAATATGTAATTATTTTTTCCTAAGAAAAGTTGCTAATTAGTTTGTAACCATGATGAGAAGGAAGTTAAAACTCCTTTTTGAATTCTTATAACCATAACAACTATATCCCAAAAATTGATAGTTACTTATTTGGTACAAGGAAATAATAAGACACAAGAATATGTGCTCTAGGAAAGTGCATGGATTTAAAAATAGATGGTACCAATATTTCCTTGGTATACTAGAAGGTCCTTATCTATAGTACATGTTTGATTCTTATGTAGAGATTGTATGCATTTATTGGATTGGAAGTTAAACAATTCATGGGTGCCCATGGATTTGGACCAAGTAATGGAGGCAAAACAATATTAATTAGAATGATCAAGCAAGATTAGGAAAGAGTTTAGGGATGTGTATTGGAAATATAATTGTCATTGATGTCAAAGGAAGATTGATCTCAAGACATTTTATTGCTATTGTCAAAGAAGGATCAAAGTAGAAGACATATGCTAAGCAGAGTTAAGAAAAAAGGGGAAATATTTACTATATTGGGTCATCCCAATTTGCGTCTTCTTTGGCACCCAATTTATGGTACCTGTATTGATAGTTTTTTCTCTTTAATATGGGTTGACCCTACATAGTGTGGCACTTCTCTTGGGATTTAAATTTTTAAATAAATTCAATTATTCCCCAACATGGTCGGCCTCCTTAAGTGAAGTGGGTTGAATAGGTATAAATGCAAGTTGATATGGGAGGTCAGAAAGTAAGTTTGAAAATGAAAATTCATTGCTATTAAGAACATAGTTTTAGGAGAAGAAGAGTAAATTTGTAAAGAAAAGGAGCAAATTTTTGAAGAAAATATTTGGAGCAGATTTCCAAAGAAAAGGAGCAATTTTTTTGAAGCAGATATTTGGAGTGGATTTACAAAGAAGAGGAGAAGATTTTTGAAGAAGATACTTGGAGCAGATTTCCAAAGAAGAGATCTTTGAAGAAGATACTTGGAGCAGATTTGCAAAGAAGAGAAGATTTTTGAAGGAGATATTTTCAAGAAGGAAAACATTTTTTCTTTTGGAGGTCGATGCCTCCTAATTGAAGAGATTGGTGTCTCTTGCTAAGTTGGATCTTAGTAGTGGGGATTGGTGTCTCCAGTGGTATGGTACCTAAAAAATTTGTAAGATAATTTTGTTTCATTTGAGGTTGGATTTGGATTGTAGATCCAAACAATGTTTTCTCTGTGGGTTTCTACTGAAAGGGTTTTCACATAAATCTTGTGTCTCTTAGTTGGTTGATCTTGTGTGATTGTTATTTTTATGCTTGTTGGATTTTAAATAAGTAAAATTTTATCTTATATTGATTTGCTCCCCCTCTCAATATAAGGGTTTTTTTCTCATCAATGTGCCCATCCATGGTGAACTCCTTGGGGTCCAATACCTACAAAATAGAGACTAGCTTGGAAACTCTCACAAATCATAACAAATTAGAAGAATTTGAAAAATGAGCTCTAAGAAAGGTACATTTTTTGTCATTTAATGTTGTCACAAGCCATAGAACCCACAAATCATAGACTACAAGTTAGATAACAAAGATTTAATGTGTTTCCAAGGACAATTTTACACACCTCTATGAAAAGGATTAAATAAAAGTCTTCTTGAAGAAGCTCATGTTGCTCCCTACAATGCACATATAGGGGTGAAAAAGTTGTACATTGATATGAAGAAGGGTTTTTTTGGCTTGGTATGAAGAACAATGTAGCCTCTTTTGTAGCTAGTGGTTTTAAGTGAATAAATTAAAGCTAAACATTACCCACTTCACTAAAGATTTGACTCCATGGAATCCCAAAGGTCATCATTTTCTATAGGGATAATCTCTTTACATAAAAAATTTAAATGACCTTGATAGCAACATTCAAATCCAAGTTTAACTTTAGATCATCATACCATCCAAAAACAAGACAAACAAAGTGAATCAACCAAGTTATTGATGATATGTTGATAATGTACATCATGGACCAGCCTTCCAAATAGGAAGACTATTTCTAAGGAAACCAGAGGACACATCCCTAAAAAATTCAGCAATTCCCTATTTTTGGAATGTTCCAAGGATGGGGCGATTCCTAGGGGATTGTCATTCCCCCACCATAAATTGCAGCCCATCTTAAGTCATTAATCACTGATCAAAGAAAGTGATGATTCAAAGGAGAGTCAATAGAAATTAATAAAGGAGGACTATTATTGCAACAACTCCATAAAGAAATATATAATTAATAATTAATAGAGTTTAATGGAAACCCTTGGGAGAAAGGATGTGTCCCTTGTTCAAATAACCAATGAAGAGATGTGAATCTCCCCACCATGGGAGATGTAAAAGGGAGAAAAAATAATTGGAGAGAGGCATCGAATGGATTAGATTGGAAATTAGAAAATAAAAATAAATTTGAGTCATAAAGGTATTGTAGACACTTAAAATTGTCCTAAATGGTATTACACACTTGAATCCAATTACTAACATCATTTCATCCTAAAATTTATCTTCTTTTCACCTTTTTGATTAAATAAGCCTAATTATTTAATTCAATGTATCATTTTCATCTATTAATCTAATTAATTTAATTAGGTTAACTCACCCCCTTTCATCTTCACCTTTTATCCCATTTAATTGAATCATACAAATCATTTAATTTAAACACCTTATGTCCTCTCATTTAATTAATTATTTAATTAAATGTCATTTGCATTCCCTTTTCATTAAATAAAACAATTATTTAATGATAATCCTCATATTCCTCAACTTGCACAATTAAAACTTAGTTTTAATTACTAATTACTAATTACTAATTTTCCTCACCCATCCACTTGCATAGGGAATATTCCAAAGGAATATTCTTCTATTTGGCTCCAAAAATGGAATATTCTTTTCTAACAAACTCTCTAACAAAATTTCTAACAAATTTGAGAGTGTGTTTGAATCATTGTGAGCCCTTGATGGTTTCTTTAATCCATGTGATCTTTTATTCTCATCCATTGATGAGAATCCTTGATCCATGTCTTCACCCTTGATTCCATTTTGACCATTGATTCTTCATTTTCTCTCCTATAAATACTTCACCATTTAGAGAGAAATGGATCCACTTCCATCAAAGAAAATTTATGATGCCTATTTGAATACTATTTGTATTCATACTTGCACCATTATCAAACTTTTTCATCCTTTTCATCTACCCATAGCATCATTTTATCAATTTTAGCTTAGTTTTCAACAATGGAGGTTGATTAACTGCTCATTTCATCCAAGGGATTGGGAAAGGGTCACCATTCCCCATCAATGCGACACCACTCCCCTAATGCAATAAGGTTTGGAGTCTTTGAATAGGTTTCTTTTGTGCTTTCATGTTGAGTTTAATGGTTTCTTAGTTTTTGAAGATTTCAAACATCTTATTGGGATCATGGCTTAGGGGATAAAATAATGCTTAAATTCATTTGGATCTAGTGTATTTAATTCATACTATGATTATGATCACATTTTGGTGCTAGAAGGAGGGATTTACTAACTTTTTTTGATGAATTTCTCTTAAGTTTCCATGAGTTGAAGGTTCAAGAGAAACAACGACAATTTTGATGGCTCTAGTGATACATCTAATATGTGTCGCTATACAACGACGCACTTTGACTTAAATTTAGTGACGCATAATTAATACAGTGACGCATATTTAATATGGCAACGCATTTATATTTTTTTGATATCATAAATTTAAATATGGAAATGCACTTGATATAGTGGTGCATTTGATGTCCTTGTTTTGGTGCAGAGTGACGCATCCTAAATTCACCAGAGTGATGCACCTTGAGTTTAGTGATGCTTTTGAAGGCTATAGCAACGCGTTTGATTTTAGCAACGCTTTTTACTGGTATAAAAATAGAAAGCTAATTTTCACATGTGTTTTAAATTTTCAACTTCACATGCTCTCTGATATTTTACTAACACGTGGCTTTTTTTGTGAGGCTAATTGGTTTTGCAAGTTTGAAAACACTTGAAGTGAAGGAGCATACTATCATTTGACCATACATTGTAAAAGTATTTTTTACACTTATGGGGCAATTATAACCCATCATATGTTGTTTTGTTTTATGTTTTAGGATCACTAAATTTTCATTGGGCTTAAAATTTACTTTCAAAGTTGGTTAAAATTGGACCCATACATCCTCATTTTGTAATATTAGTTAAAATTGGACAAAACAAAAACTTACATTGGTGCTTAAAATGAATGAGTTTTTGATGTGCTTGCTTTACTTGTATACACTTGTAGTGTGTATCCACTCCCCTTGTGCTTTGTGCGATCTTGGTTGAAGAGAAACACTCAAGTGTACTTTCTTACTTTGAGTCACCCTTAAGAGAGGGCTTGCTGTGAGATACATCCCGCAATGGAGAACTCATAGGTAAGTTCTTGCAAGTACATTTACCAATGGTCTATATTAAAGGTTGTAAAATCATGAGAAAGTAGCTTCAATCTGTGTCAACAACACACTACACCTAATCCCACACCTTAAGTGGAACAAGAACAGTTAAGGAATCTTAAGTTGCCAAGCAGGTGCATGTCGATTCATTTTTCACAGTTTGTTGTCATTAGAAACCCTTGTGTAGTAGCCAACCAAGTCCATTTCCGAAATGTATTTTAAAGTAGTGCATCAGAAAAGCACCATTCCAAGAAGTTACTTACCATGTTCAATTTTTGCTTGGTGTGTCAAAATGGTACATTTCCTTGAAATAGCTTATTTTTACATTCCATCTTTGCATATTAATCATATCTTAGGGGATGATGGTAAGCCTACCAATAAATATGTACCCACTTGAGCTAGGATTTTTATTGCTTGTGAGTCAATTTTACACATTGTTTGGTTCCAAAACAACTTAAACACACATCAACATGTTCATCAAATTTCAAACCCTTTGGATCAAGTGTGAATACCTTTGAAAATTCCTATATTGTTGCTCATACCTAAGGATTTTATCTTTAGAAGCTTCTAAATATTTGGACTTATATCTAAATTCACACTTTCCAAAGTCAACATAGGGAACTATGGCCTTAGCTTCTTGATTTCCACATAATGGACCTTGTGCAATGAAGGTTGCTTAGACATAGACATTTTTAGTTTGAAATTAATTAAGACTTTATTGATGTGGTAATCAAGCATTCTCACTAAATAAAAGATTAAAATCAAAAGAAACAAAGAACACATTGGTCTTATGGTTGAGACACATTGACTCCCCAACACAAGGAAATTGAGACAAGGAAAATATTGCATAAATTGAGTCGAAGTTCTATTTCATCAAAATCATTGAGTTCTTAAGGTTTTATCACTTTATAGGTAAAGCATGTTTCTCACCATCTTGGTGTTGTAAAACCAAGGTCCCTTCTAGGTTAACACATTTTGGGTCAAACATTTCATCCATCTTCACACATTTTACATCTCACATCATAAATAGCTTTAGAAACTTTTGGACATATCATCACTTTAGACTTAGACAATCATCAAACCAATCCCTTAAATTAGCTATGTTGTGTGTGAAATGAGTCCTTTTCCATACACTTAGTTGATCTAGTCATCACCTTTTTGAACTAGTTTATCTTAAAAGGTCACAAGTCTACCTTAAATATTTACATGTTCATCAACACCTTTTATCCAAGACATCAAAACATCAAACCTTTTCTTCAAAAAGTGTTGTCCAAAATTTTATAAAGTTCATCCCCCATATCATTCACCCTTTTCATCATTCACTCACACCATTGGTCCAAAACAACTTAGAGGGTCCCTTTTACCAAAATTTCAGTCAACTAGAGAGTTTGAACACTATAAATCTCAACACACCTCCCCCATAGTTGACCCACAATTTATGGTTACAACAAGGTTACAACACAAGATAATCATGGAAAACACCAAAAACACATCCACCACAAGTGATACTATCCCACAAGAATTTGATCCAAGGAGCCATTATACCCCCTCACAACAACCACAAAATCCATTAGGGTATGAGGTAGAAGATGTCACAAACAATCCCCTTGAGCTCACGGAGGAATAAATCCTTGAATATCAACCAAATCCTAAGACAAGCCACATTGTTAACACTTTGATGAAGAACCCTACTCAATATATGAAGACTTTGGCAAAAGAAGCGGCTAAAATCCCTTCTACATTTGACTTTGACACAATTAGGGAAAAACCCTTAGAAAATGTGGCTTCAATTCCCCCAACATTTGTTACACAAACTTTGACACAAGGATTGAATCAATCTACTCCATCCCGTGTGCCAAGTCAAACATTAACTCCTAGTCTAGCAACTAGGATTGCCATCAATCTTGGTCACACTCTCCCTATAGAAGGAAACACACTTTTGGGTACTCAAAACACCAGCCTTCCCCAACACACAAGTTGGACACCAACATTTGGTGCCCAAACTCATTCTTCCACCACCATTCCAAAATACCCTCTACATCCACACAAACCACTTACATTCCATAACACCACAATGGCCTCGACATTTTTAGTGCAACCATCTTCATCCATCACCACAAGTACCCAAAGTGTGCCCAATGTTGCACAAGGCAATGTGAACCAAGTACCTCAAATAGGAAAACAAGAGCAAGTTAAAACCCTCACGCAAGGGAAACCCTTAACAAGTGGCTCCAACAAACCCATTGCCACACCAAAACAAGTAGCTAGCCAAACTACTCAAGTGAATCCACCATTCAGATCAACCCCATCTATCATCAATCCAAATCAAAGAAACACATTTATCACAAACCCCATCAACCAAGGTAATACCTTAGTCCCACAACAAACACAACAAGGGAACCCTCACTGCATTGTCTAAGGGAACCCTTCTAATCAATTGATCCAAGGTTAGAATGTGCCATTGACATCGCAATATCGAATGGTGCCATCATCATCTTTACCATTGGTCCCCCAAACTATGCAAAATCAAATGGGGCCCCAAACTTACATTCCTCCACCCCAATCAACATTCTTACAAGGAATAATAGCACAAAACAACCCACAGATTCTCACAACATAGCAACCATCCCAAATCAACCCATAACCCACTCATGCCATGATCACCTTGTGGAAATAGAAAAAGTATCCCTTATACTTTTCCTTGCTTGTTTGGGCCCTCCTTGTGAATGGAGCTTAATGGTACCTTGATTTAGTGTTGTAATGTGGTTGACACATGCACATTAGGTCTTGGGCCCTTGTGAACTAATGTTTCGTGGTGGGTAAGAAATACGAAATGGTGTCACACTTTTGGCCAAATAAATAGTTCTGAGCGAAACATTTTTGGTCAGAAATTTTCAGTCGAATAGGTTTTGACTAAAACCACTTGGCTTGTATGTGGCACACAAGGTTTTGGCCGAATATATTTCTGTCGAATCCAAAAATAATAATTTTTTCCCTTTGCTACTTTCAAATTGGCTTAAATTGGCTTATTTTATTGTGCAGGGTTTTTATAGAAAGTGTTTCGGTCGAAACCCTTTCTATAGAAACTGTTTCGATCGAAACCCTTTCTATAGAAACTGTTTCGATCGAAACTATCTATTTGGCATCCTAGTTGGCAACCAACTAAGCTTTTTTCAGAATTTTTTGAAACTTTCAACTTTAGCTAAGTATTTATTTAGTCAGAATGATGTTTAAAAAAAAAAAAAACCCTTTTGTAGATCTCGGAGTGGTGAATCTGAATATGTAATTTTTTTAATATTTTGATTAGTTTGAATATATTTTATTTTTAAAATAATGCAAGTAGGTTGTTAAAGTTAAAAAAGAGGCTAATTAGAAATTAAAAAAAAACATATTAATTTTTTTTTTAAATATATGGGGCACAAGAGGAGAGTCTTCTTCAAAAGGGTATAATTTATTTTTTGAAAAGGATTAAAAAAATAGATAATAATTGACGGCCCGTGAAAACTGTCGAATTCTGACAAGTTTGACTTTAAAACATTATTACAAGAAAATATACATCAAAATTTGATTTTCTTTTTTCCATGCACAAGTTATTGAAGTTACCTATTTGGAGAAAAAAATTAGGGAGAAATGAAGTTTTTTTCAATTTATTTCTTGATGGCCCATGAAGTCACTTTTTCTCTGAAATTTTCAACATTCCAAAATCTATTCTTAAATTGATAAAAAAAGTAATGAAAACAATTTTTTTTTAAATCTAAAAATTACAGGAATAAACTTCATCAAAATTTCTACATTTCATTAGTTTACATCATTTTGAAATTCAAGAAACCAAGGAGCCATGTGAGGGTGAAGTTCAAAAATAATTATTGATTGATTCCTTTATAAAGTGTGACCTAGGGTGTGCTTTTACCCGGTGGACTCATTCACCACCTTGGGTGAATAGTCATGTGGCTAAAATCAGAATCAATTCAGGTTGTTGGAGGTTTTTGTTCTGCATTAAGTCTGATGTCGTCTTGTTGTAGTTTGAGTCTTGCATAATTGAATAATGCAAGGGTTTGTTTATTCATTTTCACCTAGCAAGTTGAATGAGCATTCTTACTTGGATTTGAGTTCACAAGAGCATTCAATTGTTTTCAAGAGCATTCAAGGGAAGATTATCAAGCTTTTTAGAGCATTCTTCAAGCATCAATCATCATTTCAAAGACTTCATGCATCATGTTTGTTTTTGAGTTAACAATGGTGATGTAGGATTTTATGATTCAAGCAAGCATTTCATTCAAGATCTATCACCTTCAAGCAAGATTCAATATCTACATCCATTGGATCCACTTCATACATGTTTGCAGCCTCTTATTGCTAGGGTTTGGTGAGTTGCAACATCATATCTTGTTCATTCATAATTCTCCATTCATATTTCATTTTATTTCAAGGTTTAATTACCAACAAGGAGTTTGACCAAGGCAAACCCCTATCCACTAACCCAACAATATTTTTTCCTCTCCTTTGTGTGTGATTTCCAGGTCTAGGTTGCATATTTATAAGGGGTAAGATTGGAGAAAAGTTGTCAAAGTTGTCATCAAGCCTTGGAGAACCTTGGAGAAGACCTACAGCTGCAAATCAGGGTTTCAGATCTAAAATTCACCTAGGAAGGAAAGAGAAGATATAGAGAAGAGTAGGATTAGTCTTTGAAGCTTAAGAAAATCCCAACTGGATTGATTTGCCACTTCTAGTGAATGAGTCCCAGTTCTAGTCAAATTTTAGGTTTTTGTAGATTCAGATACCCATTTGGTAAATTCATGTTCTTGTATAGTTTTCTAGAATCTAGATTGATTCACCCAGCCTGACGAATGAGTTCTAGTCAGCAATAAAAGCATAATTTCCACTGTTTCAAACCTCCATCCAGTCATTTCCATATTTCTAGGTGCACATCTTCCTTTTTGTAGCTTTTTGTTTTATTCCATTTACTTTTCTAGGTCATTTAATAGTGCATTACATTCAATTAAGGTTTATTGTTGCATCTTGCATTTCATTATCTTTTCCAAGTCTAAACTTGGTGATGAACCCCCTTATTAGTCTACTTTTAGCCCCTAGGATAGCCCTATTGCAATATCTCTTTCCCTTTTGCATTGAGATCTCTAGGGTTATCCTTGATTGGAATCATTGGAAGTGGGTGTGCTCTATGTTCTAAACCACACAATAGCACTCCTACCACATTTTAAGAGGTTCCATTTTGGTGAACCTGCATTTAGAACATTAAAATTCTGATTCGGAGTGCATTTTCATCCTAGATTTGGCTTGCATTAGGATTTTCATTAGTTAATTTGTATTCTATGGTTTCTATTTTTTGCATTAGTGAAAGCTCATATAGCTTGCATTTTTGCATCTAATTTCATTGAAAATCAAGCAAAATCTGCATTTGCATCCAAGATGCAGATCATAAAACATAAAAAACATAAAATCCAATTAAGAATTTCTAAAAAATTTGAAAAAAATCCCTACTGGGACTCATTCGCCACCTTGGGAGAATTAGTCCCTCTTCACATTTTGAATTTCATTTTTTACAATTTAAAGCTCTGTTTTTGAGTTTTTGCTTTATGTTATTTCCTTTCTGTTTTAGTTTCCAGAATTTCTGTTATAAACATTTCATTGTTCTTAGCTTACATTGCATTTGCATACATTTTCATTTAGTAGCCCTTGTATGAGTATTTGGTGTCCTATTCCTAATACTGTAGTGAGACAAATTTTGAGACTCATGTCATCCCGTGATAGCACAATCATTGTGGATCTTGGGTTGTCTAGCTCTTTCACTCCTAGTATTGACACTAGTACACTAGGTATGGACAATACCCTTAACAACTCTTTGCCTTCAAGTAGTATGCAAGTTGAAACAAGGAACGATAGTGTCCCACAAGAAAAAATAATTCAAATTCATGAGGACTTAGAAAACTTACAACACCAAGTGCAAAATGACAACATTTCAACCATGGCCATCCCTACTATAGATAACATTCACTGCATGCTTGAAACTGAAGATGGGCTTGACCTTGTGAGAAAAATAGTTCAAATCTTTGGAAGACACCTCTCCCCAACCACTATTTGTCCTTTACCAACAAGCTATGTCACAAACCAAGGAGGAACTCAAATTCCTCCTCCCACAACAATTGCCTCAATACCTACCTATACTAATCCTCAAGTCACAACAACAATGCAACAAACTAGTAATGTGACTCATTTCTTTGGTATTCTCACTAGCATCCCTAGTTCCTATGTGGAATTGCATATCATATCTCCTACCACGTTACCACCTATAAGCATTCCATTCACTTGTCCTTCAAACACATACACTCCTTCACCATTTTCACTTCCATCTCATAACACAAAAAATGACCCTCTCATAACCCAACTCTTCCAAACTATTTCATCCCTTCAAAAATAGATTTCCACCATCAACCAAAATCAAAATGGCTCACCTACATGTTATGTCAAAAGCAATCCATTGTCCTTGGAGATATTGGGAACACTGATGCCACAAGGTGTAGAGGTGCCTAGATTCAAGAAATACAAAGGAAAGGGAGATCCTTCTAACCATGTTAATGCTTATATTTCCTTATGTAGTGACTTTGTCCTTGATGATAAACTATTGGCTAATCTTTTTCCTAGATCATTGAAAGATACCACCTTGGAATGGTTTTCTTCTTTACCAAACAACTCAATTTGTTCATTCAATGAACTTGTTGAGGTATCTATAAACCACTTCCAAGTGCATATGACACCTAAGATTACCTTGGCCGATTTGATGAGATGCAAGCAAAAAGAAGAAAAGATAATTGACTTTATCCCACGCTATCAAACCAGCTTTATTCTCAAACCGATGTCAAGGTTCCCGATCCTCACCTTCAAAAAAAATTCATAGAAAATTTGCAAAGAAAGATACAAGATAAGCTTACCATGATGAAATTCCCATCCTTTGTGCACTTGTATACTACCCTCCATGATTATCAAAGTTCAATTATTAGTCGAGATACAAAGTCCACTTCTAAGTGAACCGAGAAATCTGAGCCCGCAAACCAAAACAAGTCCCAACCTTTTAGAAAATAGAACAAAGGATTCCTTCAATTCAATCCCCCTCAACAAACAACTCAAAATGTCAATAACTAAGTAGCTGATGTTAAAGCCACAATACCCTTTAGCTATGGGGACCCGAAAAGACAATTCACTCCCTTACCTGATACCCTTCATAACAAAATGTCCCAACTTTTAGAACAACAAATGATTACCTTGCCTCCCGTCAAAACACCTGATCCTAATAATCCTTTACCCCCGAGCTTCAGATCAAATGCTTAATGCCACTATCACCAACAAAATGGACATGACAGAGAACATTGCAAGCTTCTTAAACATCTTGTGCAAGACCTCATTGATTTTGGTCATCTTTCCGTTGGAGGTGTTAGTGATCAAGGAAATAAGTCTATTGCCCCTCCTAACCAAAAATTGCAAATTTTCACCAACCCCATGCCAAAATATATCATTTCATTTGTCAAAGCCAGTGAAACTACAAATAATGATGTGATGAATGTTGATACAGATGATGATAACAATAGTTCTATTCAACATGATCCTATAGATAATGATCCTATGGATGACATGGTAGGAGTGATAGACATTATTCCTCGTAAGGGCCAAAATAAAATCCTCTTGACATTGCTTTCTCCTCTAAGGATATACTTAAACATTCACCTGATGGTCCTCTTTACATAGTTGACTGTATCTATGACAAGCCCACTAATGGGATACTAATAGATCCTGCCTATGGAGAGAATGTGATCATCGAGGAATTCTTACTTTTGCATGAGCTCTATCAAGACATATACGATAAACCAAAAGCATGGATCAAGACACATAATGGTTTTTCTTTCCCTATGATGGGATCGGTCACTCTTCCCTTACAAATAGGACCAAAAACATTAAAGATGTCTCATTCTCCATCATCCCGCAATCAAACCAATTTCGTGTGAAGCTAGGCTATCCATGGCTTCGCTCCATGAAATTTGTCCCTTCGGTTGTACATAAATGCTTAAAGTTTCCCTTTGACAATGAAGTTTTCATCATCCATCATAGTGGCTTTAACCCTTTGTCCTCCAAAGGAAATTTTTCCTTATATTTCTTTTGGCCCAAGCCTATGGAACCTATAAAACCATGAGAAGACTTATTTTTCTTGTCTTATCAAAAGTTCAAGGAAAAGAAGATAGCAAAACTATCCCTCTGAAACATGTCCCCATCCACCACCGAGCCTACTATCCTTGACAAAACCATTCTTTAACCTAAAGAAATTACAAATGACCAAAACCAAACTTAGACAAAACCTTCCTCTACATCCTACAAAAGACCAAGAGACAATGAAAAAAACCATGTCACACCTCCTAAATAAAACAGGTTTACAAAGTCAAAGAGAAAGTGTTCGAACAACCTCTCATGGTTTCTTTCATTCCTCCCCTTAGCGAAGAAAATAAACCTATGGTTGATCAACCCACTCCTACACAAACACAACTTTAAAACTGAACTAAAAGGAATAGAGGTTCTAGAGAGCATAGGTGTAGATGTTGTGCCCTTGCTCACAAGTTACATGAAGAATTAAACAAAGAAAATCAAAATCCAAACTTGACTAAAGAAATGCATGATGACTCTACCCCTACCCTAAAACAAAACAATCCAATACAACAACCACAACAAGAGTTGAACTCTTCCATGGACATTATCATTCAACCTCCTGTTTTGATTAACTTGGATGATGATGACGAGGTTGCTAAAATTGACAAAGAGGTGCATAATGAATTGAATACATTTTTTTCCTCTTCCATGAACCTAGATGACAAATCTCCTACAAAGAGTGTTGAACTTGGTGCGTTCCCTAGTTTGGCACTTTCTACTATCCCTTTAGCTATTTTTCTACCTTCGGTATACAAAGAACATGATTGGGAGGTGGACGACCTACTTTAGGTTGACTCGCCTGTGCCTTACTAGTCTTTTGCATTATTTCATTTTCATTTTCTTTTCTGTGATTGCATGTGCATGATGTGATCCCCTGTGATGTTTTGTTTGATGTTCTCTCTCTCCTTGTGACATTCATCTATTTGTACCTTCATTCTTCTCTATGTCATCAATCTTTTACATTTTTCTTTTTATGTTTTTCATTTGTCTTGTGTTTTTCCTTTTGGAGATGATGCAAGGTGTTGAGACATTCATGTCTCTTCCATGTTGAACCAAAAGGCTTTTCATTTTCCTTTTCTTTATCTCTTTTTAATTTGTCTTTTGTTTTCCTTTTGGGGATGATGCAAGGCATTGAGGCATTCATGTCTCTTTCATGTTGACCCAAAAAGCTTTTCCTTTGCCTTTTCTTTATCTCTTTTTTGTTTGTCTTGTGTTTTCCTTTTGGGGATGACACAAGGCATTGAGACATCCATGTTTCTTCCATGTTGACCCGAAAGGTTTTTCTTTGTTTTCACTCTCTTTGTGTCATTCTTCCAGTTCTATGTGTATTTGGGGAATGATAACAGTTCTGAGCTCTCTTAAAAACATTGCAACAAAGAACATATTGACCCCAAATCCATAGATCCCTTATCTATTTGGTGTTTTCATTTTGGGGGAAACTCCTCTCTTTTCTTTTTCTCTTACATGACATGGCTATACTTGGAAACATATGACTTGCATAGGGCTT
>VDFB02276832.1:0-27105 GCA_007258455.2 Sequoia sempervirens
AACAAACTAGTAATGTGATTCATTTCTTTGGTATTCTCACTACCATACCTAGTTCCTATGTGGAATTTCATATCATATCTCCTACCACCTTACCACCTATAAGCATTCCATTCACTTTTCCTTCAAACACATACACTCCTTCACCATTTTCACTTCCATCTCATAACACAAAAAATGACCCTCTCATAACCCAACTCTTCCAAACTATTTCATCCCTTCAAAAATAGATTTCCACCATCAACCAAAATCAAAATGGCTCACCTACATGTTATGTCAAAAGCAATCCATTGTCCTTGGAGATATTGGGAACACTGATGCCACAAGGTGTAGAGGTGCCTAGATTCAAGAAATACAAAGGAAAGGGAGATCCTTCTAACCATGTTAATGCTTATATTTCCTTATGTAGTGACTTTGTCCTTGATGATAAACTATTGGCTAATCTTTTTCCTAGATCATTGAAAGATACCACCTTGGAATGGTTTTCTTCTTTACCAAACAACTCAATTTGTTCATTCAATGAACTTGTTGAGGTATCTATAAACCACTTCCAAGTGCATATGACACCTAAGATTACCTTGGCCGATTTGATGAGATGCAAGCAAAAAGAAGAAAAGATAATTGACTTTATCCCACGCTATCAAACCAGCTTTATTCTCAAACCGATGTCAAGGTTCCCGATCCTCACCTTCAAAAAAAATTCATAGAAAATTTGCAAAGAAAGATACAAGATAAGCTTACCATGATGAAATTCCCATCCTTTGTGCACTTGTATACTACCCTCCATGATTATCAAAGTTCAATTATTAGTCGAGATACAAAGTCCACTTCTAAGTGAACCGAGAAATCTGAGCCCGCAAACCAAAACAAGTCCCAACCTTTTAGAAAACAGAACAAAGGATTCCTTCAATTCAATCCCCCTCAACAAACAACTCAAAATGTCAATAACTAAGTAGCTGATGTTAAAGCCACAATACCCTTTAGCTATGGGGACCCGAAAAGACAATTCACTCCCTTACCTGATACCCTTCATAACAAAATGTCCCAACTTTTAGAACAACAAATGATTACCTTGCCTCCCGTCAAAACACCTGATCCTAATAATCCTTTACCCCCGAGCTTCAGATCAAATGCTTAATGCCACTATCACCAACAAAATGGACATGACAGAGAACATTGCAAGCTTCTTAAACATCTTGTGCAAGACCTCATTGATTTTGGTCATCTTTCCGTTGGAGGTGTTAGTGATCAAGGAAATAAGTCTATTGCCCCTCCTAACCAAAAATTGCAAATTTTCACCAACCCCATGCCAAAATATATCATTTCATTTGTCAAAGCCAGTGAAACTACAAATAATGATGTGATGAATGTTGATACAGATGATGATAACAATAGTTCTATTCAACATGATCCTATAGATAATGATCCTATGGATGACATGGTAGGAGTGATAGACATTATTCCTCGTAAGGGCCAAAATAAAATCCTCTTGACATTGCTTTCTCCTCTAAGGATATACTTAAACATTCACCTGATGGTCCTCTTTACATAGTTGACTGTATCTATGACAAGCCCACTAATGGGATACTAATAGATCCTGCCTATGGAGAGAATGTGATCATCGAGGAATTCTTACTTTTGCATGAGCTCTATCAAGACATATACGATAAACCAAAAGCATGGATCAAGACACATAATGGTTTTTCTTTCCCTATGATGGGATCGGTCACTCTTCCCTTACAAATAGGACCAAAAACATTAAAGATGTCTCATTCTCCATCATCCCGCAATCAAACCAATTTCGTGTGAAGCTAGGCTATCCATGGCTTCGCTCCATGAAATTTGTCCCTTCGGTTGTACATAAATGCTTAAAGTTTCCCTTTGACAATGAAGTTTTCATCATCCATCATAGTGGCTTTAACCCTTTGTCCTCCAAAGGAAATTTTTCCTTATATTTCTTTTGGCCCAAGCCTATGGAACCTATAAAACCATGAGAAGACTTATTTTTCTTGTCTTATCAAAAGTTCAAGGAAAAGAAGATAGCAAAACTATCCCTCTGAAACATGTCCCCATCCACCACCGAGCCTACTATCCTTGACAAAACCATTCTTTAACCTAAAGAAATTACAAATGACCAAAACCAAACTTAGACAAAACCTTCCTCTACATCCTACAAAAGACCAAGAGACAATGAAAAAAACCATGTCACACCTCCTAAATAAAACAGGTTTACAAAGTCAAAGAGAAAGTGTTCGAACAACCTCTCATGGTTTCTTTCATTCCTCCCCTTAGCGAAGAAAATAAACCTATGGTTGATCAACCCACTCCTACACAAACACAACTTTAAAACTGAACTAAAAGGAATAGAGGTTCTAGAGAGCATAGGTGTAGATGTTGTGCCCTTGCTCACAAGTTACATGAAGAATTAAACAAAGAAAATCAAAATCCAAACTTGACTAAAGAAATGCATGATGACTCTACCCCTACCCTAAAACAAAACAATCCAATACAACAACCACAACAAGAGTTGAACTCTTCCATGGACATTATCATTCAACCTCCTGTTTTGATTAACTTGGATGATGATGACAAGGTTGCTAAAATTGACAAAGAGGTGCATAATGAATTGAATACATTTTTTTCCTCTTCCATGAACCTAGATGACAAATCTCCTACAAAGAGTGTTGAACTTGGTGCGTTCCCTAGTTTGGCACTTTCTACTATCCCTTTAGCTATTTTTCTACCTTCGGTATACAAAGAACATGATTGGGAGGTGGACGACCTACTTTAGGTTGACTCGCCTGTGCCTTACTAGTCTTTTGCATTATTTCATTTTCATTTTCTTTTCTGTGATTGCATGTGCATGATGTGATCCCCTGTGATGTTTTGTTTGATGTTCTCTCTCTCCTTGTGACATTCATCTATTTGTACCTTCATTCTTCTCTATGTCATCAATCTTTATTTCTTTATGTTTTTCATTTTCTGAAAGCCCTGATGATGTAAGGTGTTGATTATCTCATGTCTCTTCCATGTTGAACCAAAGCATTTCATTTTCCTCTTTTATCTCTCTTTGTGACTTGTCTTTTGTTTTCCTTTGATGATAAAAGGCATTGAGGGTGATTCATTTCTTTCATATTGGATCCAAAGCTTTTTCCTCTTTGCCTTTTTTATCTCTCTTTTTGTTTGTCTTGTGTTTTCCTTTTGGGGATGACACAAGGCATTGAGACATCCATGTTTCTTCCATGTTGACCCGAAAGGTTTTTCTTTGTTTTCACTCTCTTTGTGTCATTCTTCCAGTTCTATGTGCATTTGGGGAATGATAACAGTTCTGAGCTCTCTTAAAAACATTGCAACAAAGAACATACTGACCCCAAATCCATAGATCCCTTATCTATTTGGTGTTTTCATTTTGGGGGAAACTCCTCTCTTTTCTTTTTCTCTTACATGACATGGCTATACTTGGAAACATATGACTTGCATAGGGCTTTCCAAGTTGGCTCTCATGTCTTCTTTGTTTTCATTTATCATTTTGTACTTTAAAGTAATTTCTCACATCATGGTGTTTAGTAATTTCTTTAAAGTGGGGGCATACATTGCAATTATTCTTTTGCATTTTTTCCTTTTTCATGGTTCATAGTGTAGTCTTCTTACTTTATATGATGCAATTTTTGCATTGTAGATGACATTGTGTGTGATTTCTTTCAAGAGCATGATCTCTCTTAGCATATTATATTCCTCTTGGTGGCTTGATGTGACACACTGCATCCCCTAAGTTGTGAATCTTCCATTCTTTGATTGGTCCTCTCTTGGAGACATTAGGCACAATGTTCCCAAAGTTAAGACCTCGCATGAACTAAGCAAGACTCCTTTGAATGTTCCTATTTTTCATTTTGCATTTGTAGTTATATGGCCACCTTGCATAACACAGCTTGCATCCCTGTAGAGCCATCTTGTTTTTTCATGAGCTCCAAGCATACAAAGTTTTTTTTGTCTCATGAAGCTCAAAAATCATTTTTGTGTGGTGCATTATTAAATTTATCAGGGGTTATAACTTTGGTATGGTTTGAGTGGGGAGCTCGACCGAGGCATGACTTTCCCCATAGCCACTTGTGTTTGTTTTTGTGAGTGCATACCAGCCATGAGTGTATGTTTCTCACCTTATTGGACTTCAATGACATTCCAACAAGTTTTTTGTATGTCAAGGTGTGAACAAGAACTAACCTATATGTTTGCAAATTCAAACTCCACACACTAGATACAATGCTATCCTAGTTATCATTACCATGATGCATCATGTCTATGTGTGATATCAAAAATAAGGAATGACAAAGAGTCCCAATCCCAAAAATGAGAAAATCATCACATCTCATCACCATAATCTAATAAAGTCTCGATGACTCATGGACTTGTTGGATTTGTGAATTAATCTTAAAATCAATGGTTAATCCATCTCATTCTTCTACTTATATGATCCATCTTATTCTTCTTATTCTACTAGTTTTACTAATAGTTCTATCCAGGTATCAATTTTTTGTGATATATATCAAAATATGCATGAGGCTACCCATGGCCGATGACTTTCTATACATCATAAAATTTATATACATGTTAGACATCTAAGCTTTCTAGTCCTCTTTGAGTTGAATTAATATTAAATCTTTGTCGAGAGATCGACCCAAAATTTCAAATTTCTGCCCGATCTCTCAAGGGGGTAGGGTACCAACTTAATTCCTTCCATTGGGGCAATAATGGGACATCCAAAAGTCAAAAAAAATGAAATTCTTGATCTGAGCAGTAGTAGTAATCTAAAAAGTGTCAGTCTTCGAACCAATGTAACAAGTACCTCGCTTCAAAGAGGGGAAAAATGTAGACACTTAAAATTGTCCTAAATGGTATTACACACTTGAATCTGATTACTAACATCATTTCATCCTAAAATTCATCTTCTTTTCACCTTTTTGATTAAATAAGCCTAATTATTTAATTAAATGTATCATTTTCATCTATTAATCTAATTAGTTTAATTAGGTTAACTAACCCCCTTTCATCTTCACCTTTTATCCCATTTAATTGAATAATGCAAATTATTTAATTTAAACACCTTATGTCCTCTCATTTAATTAAATAATCCTAAATTATTTAATTAAATGTCATTTGCATCCCCTTTTCATTAAATAAACCAATTATTTAATGATAATTCTCATATTCCTCAACTTGCACAATTAGAACTTAGTTTTAATTACTAATTACTAATTTTCCTCACCCATCCACTTGCATAGAGAATATTCCAAAGGTATATTCTTCTATTTCGCTCCAAAGATGGAATATTCTTTCCTAACAAACTCTCTAACAAACTTTCTAACAACTTTGGGAGTGTGTTTGTTTGAATCATTGTGAGCCCTTGATGGTTTCCTTGATCCATGTGATCTTTTATTCTCATTCATTGATGAGAATCCTTGATCCATGTCTTCACCCTTGATTCCATCTTGACCATTGATTCTTCATTTTCTCTCCTATAAATACTTCACTATTTGGTGAGAAATTGATCCACTTCCATCAAAGAAAAGTTATGTTGCCCATTTGAATACTATCTCTATTCATACTCACACCATTATCAAGATTTTTCATCCTTTTCATCTACCCATAGCATCATTTTATCAATTTTAGCTTAGTTTTCAACAATGGAGGTCAGTTAACTACTCTTACAATCCAAGGGATTGGGAAAGGTTTTCCATTCCACATCAATGCGACACCACTCCCCTAATGGTAAAAGGTTTCCAAAGTCTTTGAATAGGTTTTTTTTATGCTTTCATGTTTATTTTAATGGTTTCTTAGTTTTTGAAGCTTTCAAACATCTTATTAGGATCATGGCTTAGGGGATTAAATAATGCTTAAATTCACTTGGATCTGGTGTATTTAATTCATACTATGATTATGATCAATTTCAAAATCAATGGTCAATCCATTCATCTTATTATTTTATCTTCTTTCCACGCTAGCCTTTTATCTAAAAATCAACCAAAAAATCATAAATGCATCCATCCTACATCCAAAAACCATTAGCACACATACATCCTGCATAATCATAGCATACTCATATCATATCATACGAAAGTGACATCATCATATGGGAAATCATATAAAGAATAGCATATCCATCTCATCGCATGTCATAGAAAGATACTGAAAAAGACAAGGAAACATTCATTTCATTGCATCCATATCATACATCACATTGCATAAACATCGCATCATGTATCATCTCATATCACATGGAATAATTAAATAAATGCATCCATAACATAACATTTGCATCCATTGCATGCATACATAATCATAACACATAAATAATGAGGCATCACATCATAGCTCAAATCGGACCATCTCATATATATATCTCAAAAATGAATCTCATGATAAAAATATCATAATTAATGTGTGTAATTATCATCAAAAGTGCATATACAAGAGGCTATCAAAAATGAGCCAATGAATGTGTATACATGTATCAATTAGGCTATACATCAAAATAGTGTCTATGCAAGGAGGCTATCCCCTGCTGCCTCAGTCACCATGATGTGATTAATCATGTCCATGGCTAGGATCTCTTGGTTTTCTAATGGAAGGAGGACCATTTGAAGCTCTTGACACTTCCCCACTCCTCTATGAGTAATTCGGATACCACATCTCTTGGGGAACATATAGGTGATACAGTGTCCTGTAATACACTGCCTCTGAGACAGCCTCTCTATACATCCAAGTAAAAACTACCTATCCCTATGATGCTACTATCATGACCTCTAGTTGTTGTTGTCTCCCTATCTCTTGGGCCAACTATAGGTCCAACTACTATCGCAACTATACCTAATTGTCTCTCTCAGCGGTCATAGCCTGCAGTTGTTTCTATAACTAGTACCTCTTTGTCGTGAGGGCCCGAATCTATCCATCCTAAGGATTTGGCTTCGGTGGCTATTGTGGTTGTTGCTCTACCTACTGATGATCCTAATGCACCTAGTCCCAGTGCCCCTAATCCTACCTAACCTACTCTCCATGCCCATGATCCCTTGGAGGCTATTGATTGGGCTATTGTCCGCCTCTTCCTGCACCTCTGCCTCGGGGGTATCCCCCCACTAGGTCTATCAATCATGGAGGAGGTTTCTACCATGTATCATAAGCTGGGGTGGTCCCTACATCCAATGACCCCTGATCATATTCCCACAATCGGGCAACCAGCCATCTAAAATCATCTATCGCCACTTGCATCAAAATCTAAGGCCCCAGTCTACCTCTCTTTGTTATCAAACAAAAACTGTTGTGTAGTCTTATGGGAGTATGTCATGTGTCTCCCCAAACTGTCGAGCAACATGGTCTAGAAGATACCACTTTATCATAGTGTGCTCCTGACCCTGTAGATATCAGGTTTTCCTAGCATAGAAAAGTTGTTGGTGATCAACGTACTATGCTAGAACTTGTAGCCATGGTCTCCATCTAAAAAAAGTCATGTCATTTATGACCCTACACAAGTAGGGGATCCCTATCAGCACCATTTTTTGTAACGTCATAGCCACTCAATATCAGTAAACAATGGGCTCATCCTTATCTATGTTTGCTAAGACCACAGTGGGTCTCAGCATAGAAATATGCTTGTATTCCCATATGTGTAGGAGTGTAATACCAGCTCCAATGCCTCTCCCCTGATAGTATACTACCTGATGCATATCATGATATAATGAAGCCAACATGACTAGACCCCATGCATACTGTGTCATGTTGTGAATCATCCCATGCCATACTAGTCCCCAACCCAGACTGAAACCTTTGCCATGTCAGTTTGGGGCAATCACACTAGAAATCAGGGTAGCCATGACCAATCTGAAAATTGGAATTCGTCCACGATACAGATCCAAGTCGATCTGAGAGCTCACAAGAATGATCTTGTTTGACCACAAGAGCTAACAACATGCATCCCTCCCAGCATCTATCATAGATGACTTGCTCCCCATGAATGGGAAGTTGCAAGATCTTCCAAGCGTCCTCGAGTGTAACTATAGCCTCGTTGGTGGGAAGGTGAAAGGATGATGTCTCGTTGTGCCAACACTCCATCAATGTTGTCATCATTGCTAGGTGAGTGTGGATCTTAGGTATATAAGCAATGAATCCTAATCCAAGAGCTCCCAGGTACTCCTTTTGCTCCACATTGAAATCATGTGCCACTGACAAAAGGACAAATCAATACTCCCAGGACATAAGAGGTTGAATATCCTCCTACACACATCACACACAGCTTCAATTTTCCTAAAATCTAGAAACTGATTAAAATCTAAGTTTCAAAATCCTAAAACATCAATAGTGTCACTCTTTTCAGGGTGTGTCACTTTACTCAATAGTGTGTCAGTATTTTGAGGCATCACTATACCAAAATTGATAGGAATGTTGTTATTTAGAAAGTGCGTCGCTATTTCTCAATGGTGTCGCTAAACTAAAAACCCCTGACGCATTGCTATTCGCAACATGCATTTCCTGAACTTAAGTGTGTCACCAAACAAAAATCAACTGATGTATCACTAAACATAAGGTGTGTCGCTATAAAATAAATAACGATGTCGACTGTTCCAGATGCGTCACAATACGATGCCCTAAATGACCTAATTTCAAACCCTAATAAATGCATGAAAATGCATAAATCGAGAAAAATCAAGTCACATACCTAGGGTCCTATGTCTGCTTGGTGCTAGTACTCTCGAACTCAGTTGAAAAGGTGTGTGAGAAAATCATGCTATGTCATATCGCCAAGGTCTCGGAGCTCAAGAGCAGCAAATCGCTAGAAGTCAAGAGTGCAAATGAATTGAAAGTGACCCTTTAACCTTTATTTATGCCTAAAAATTAGGGTTCTTTTCCCTAATTTGAGGGGGAAGCTAGGGTTGTTTAGCCTCTTTATCCATTTTTAGCATCATGAAGCCTATTTTGAGCATTTTTTAGCATCTTGAACCTATTTTCGTGTCCTGTAGCCTATTTTCTACGCCTAAATCAATATTAAATCTTTGTCAAGAGATCAACCCAAAATTCCAAATTTCCACCCGCTCTCGAGGGGGCGGGGAACCAGCTCAATTCCTTCTGCTAGGGCAATAGTGGGCATCCAAAAAATCAAGAATTTTTAAATTTTTTATCTGAGCAGCAGTTTAAATCCGAAAAGCGTCAGTATTTGAACCAATGTAATAGGTACTTCACTTCAAAGAGAGGGGAAAATGTATACACTTAAAATTGTCCTTAATGATATTACGCACTTGAATCCGATATACTAACATCGTTTCATTTTGAATTCCATCCTCTTTTCACCTATTTGATTAAATAATCCTAGTTATTTAATTAAATGCCTCATTTTCATCTATTAATCTAATTAGGTTAATTCCTACCCTCTCACACTAACATCTCATCCTATTTAATTGAATAAATCAAATTATTTAATTAAACACCTTATGTCTTATCCTTTAATTAAATAATCTTAAATTATTTAATTAAATGTCATTTGCATCCCCTTTTCATTAAATAAACTAATGGTTTAATGAGAAGCCTTTTCCCCTCAACTTCTATAATTAAAATTTAGTTTTAATTAGAAAATTATTAATTTTTCTCACCCATCCACTTGCATAGGGAATATTCTCCTATTTGGCTCCAAAAAATAGAATATTCTTTCCTAACAAACTTTGTAACAAACTTTCAAAGTTGTTACAAAGTTTGTTTGTTTGAATCATTGTGAGCCATTGATGCTTTCTTTGATCTATGTTATCTTTGATTCTCATACATTGATGAGAATCATTGATCCATGCCTTCACCCTTGATTCCATCTTGACCATTGATTCTTCATTTGCTCTCCTATAAATACTTCACCATTTGGACAAAAATGGATCCACTTCCATCAAAGCAAAGTTATGCTACCTGTTTGAATACTATCTCTATTCATACTTGCACCATTATCAAGCTTTTTCATCCTTTTCATCTACCCATAGCATCATTTTATCAATTTTAGCTTAATTTTCAATGGAGGTTGATTAACTACTCATATCATCCAAGGGATTGGGAAAAGTTCGCCATTCCACATCAATGCAACACCACTCCCCCAATGGGATAAGGTTTGGAGTCTTTGAATAGGTTTATTTTATGTTGTCGTGTTTACTTCATGTTTAGTTTAATGGTTTCTTAGTTTTTGAAGCTTTCGAGCATCTTATTGGGATCATGGCTTAGGGGATTAAATAATGCTTAAATTCATTTGGTTATAGTGTATTTAATTCATACTATGATTATGATCACAGGTATAAATAAATATTGTCTTCATCACTAATAACATTGGGAGATAAGTTTAAGAATACTATTAGATTACAAATAATTAGATGCATAGATATACCTTGTAAAAATTAATTGGTTGCTAATTGAGTAATTTAATTATATTTCCCTTTAAGATTATTTAATAGAAAATTCATATAGCTAATTTCTATAAATAATTGGTTTTGAATTTATTAGAAATGGCTTGTAAATAAGAAGGACAGCCAGCCTTTCAAGTTCATGAGAGGTGAATTATTGACCTTTCCTTCATCAAGCATGTCACCTTGAGATACAATCTCATGGACCGAGAGGCATATTAGTGCTCCTAGGCTTGTTGAGGAAGGTGATCTTCATGCATCTTATCAAGCATGCCACCCCGAGATGGATGGATTGGAGATCCTACCATTCTCATGGGTTGGGAGGTGAATGAGTGCTCCTGGACTTGATCAAGGAGGATGGTACGCCTCCAAGGTGGACTGAGGGATGGAGTGGACCTGAGATCCTACCATATTCCTAGGCTAGGATATGGATGAGTTCTCCTGGGATTGAAGGTCTTCTCAAGTATTCCACCTCAGGATGGATGGACAGGGATCCACCCATGCTCTCACAATACAAGGATGACCATCCTTGAGATTTCACTTTGTGAACATTTCCAATGAATTCCTAATATAGTTGCTATAGGACTATGCCTTGAATAATTATTAATGCTATTCATGTATTTTGGTTTAAATACGAATGGTGTTTATGTAGATTTATATGTTATCATGAAATCTTGATATTTAGTGTTAATGCTTGTAAATTTAAATGTTATCATATATTCTTACTTCCTAATTATTATTAATATTATTGTAGAGCTTAAACCAAGGTTTTCTTAAATCATGTAATTATATTTGATAATATTTTTATAAATTTAGGTTTGTAAATGAATTACCTACTTAAACTTAAGCTAGAATTGTTATTCTAGGGAAAAAAGCTAGAAGATCCCAAGAAGGGACATTATAGGGATGTCCTTAGGTCATCCCCATTTTTGGAAAAATAAAGAGGGCATCCCAAAAATGTAGGGACATTATAAAGAAGAAAAGAGGATCTAGTCAGTCATCCCTAGCAAAAAGTGACAATTTGAAAAATAATACTCCTAAGGCTTAAAACAATATTAGTTTGTTCCTTGTTGGTGGGCCCCCAAACCCCAACTCACCCTAAATGAGGAAAAACAACCTCATTTCACTTTCAATTTTTTTTTGTTTGTCCAAACATATTGCAGCAAGCTTTTAAGAAAAAAGAATTTTCTTAGCAAGGTTTGAAGGAGCAGCTAGAAGAGAAGTTGAATAGAATTCATCATTGGTAGTGAGACAACAATTTCTTGAAAGAGGTAAGTCATTTTGTCATTTTATTTTATTTTCTAAAAATTCAAAGTTTAAAGTAAGAAATATCTAAAATAAAAAATCATTTTTCAATTTAAAGTTGCATTATACCTCACAATAACAACATGAGCAACAATGACAATGACAGTAGTGACACTGAAGTGGAAGACACTAGAATAGATGTAATAGTTAGAACCTCATCAAAGTGTGGAAGTGTTGGGGGAGGAGGTGAATAGCCACCAAATCCATTTGAGTACCCTTTCATTGTCATGAAACATTATGCAAAGGGTCCTTTTTAAAACCCAAGAAAACCTCTTCTCCAACTAGTGACAACCATATATTCCAAAAAAGAAAATTCAAGGGGGAGTAGACTGTGGTTGTGTCACATTTAAAAGATATATTTTAGAGAGAGATACACAAGTTATGGTCTCATTTATTGAGTGTTGCAAGATGTGAAGTTAAGGTTTTTCTGCATATAAAGGAGAATCAGAAGGTACAGGCTCACAGATTGCATATAGAAGTAGAAATGAGATATAAAACTATGATAATGAAATAAATTCTTTTGGAATTAGGAAATCATCAATTCCTATTCCATCCATGGTTAATAGTGGTAGAACTAATGTTTCCACAAGAGAAAAGAAGAAGATTAGTGGTAGTGAGAGGACAAGGATAGTTGCAAGCATGTTTAATGTGCAAGCATGAGATGCGACAGTCTTCCATTGCCAAAAAAGTTTATGCCCATGCCATCCCATTTCATGTGGACCATTCCTCTTACTTCAAACAAATGATCAAAATGTAACATCTATTAGTCCCTCATTTGTACCCCCTTGAGATCATAAACTATGCACTACCCTCCTAGACAAAGAATATTATAAGGCTACTTTTCTAATGAAGAATATGAGGAAAACTTGGATCAGGAGGGATTGTTCTATTGTGATGGATGGAAAAACTAATATTAAACATCGACCACTTATCAATATCATAATCACATGCTTAACTAGCTCTTATTTTTTAGTCATGGATTGTTTAGGGAAGTGTAAGGATGTAGACTTCTAGTTTACAATTTTGAGAGGCCATAAAGGAGGTTGGAGCCTCAAATGTTGTAGAGGTGGTCATTGATACATCATGTTTGTGCAAATTGGTTGGTATGATAGTGGAGGGTTCTTACAAGCACATATTTTGTACCCCATGTATTCATGCACTAAACAATGTATTGAAAGAAAAAAAATAGATTGGATGAAGCAAGTGGTGGTAGAAGCTAGAGATATTCAAATGTTCATTTGTAACCACCACACCTCACTTTCTCTCTTTGGGATGTTTTCAAATAAGGAATTCTTCAAATTTATGGAGACAAGATATGCCAATTACTTCATTTTGTAAGAGAGGATGCTTGAGGTGCATGAGCCTCTACAATTGATGATGGTGAATTTAGAGTGGAATAGATGGCCTAATTCAAGCTCTACTGAAGGAAAAGAAATCAAAAAAAGGATCCTTGAATCAGTGGTCCATTGTGAGGTAAGCATTGTTGATTTTATTAATATTAAATAATAAATTTCTAATTTTCTTAGAAATTTTCTGATTTTAATATTTTATTTTATTTTTCAATGTTCAAATTTTAAAGTTGTTAGCTTGTCAATTAATTTTTTTGAAATTTATGTTTGCATTATAAAGATATGTTTGTTATTTCATCTCACCTATTGTAGATGTTATTAGATATGTTGATATTGATTTGTTCCTAGAGAGATATATGAGACATTTGATAACATGCTTGGAAAGATAAAACAAACAAATTTTTCTAAGAATCCTAGTTTGGGATTATGTGAGCAACATATTAAGGCCATTGTGATTCAGCAGTGGAAAATCATGAACACCCCACTTCATATGGCAAGATTTTCTCTAAATCCCAAATGGTATGCACCAAAGGCTAGAATACTACCTCCATGTGATGACAAAGAGGTGAAAGAAGGGTTAATGAAGGCCCTTCAAAAAATGTATTCAACTGAGGAGTATACATTACTTTGCTCACAATGGCTTGCCTTAAAAAATAATCAATCTCTAACATTTAGTAAACCAAAGGAAAAGATAGATAGAGCTAAATTAGCTCAAACTGACCCTATTGGATGTGGACATGGAATAGTAAGGATACACCACAATTGAGGATTCTTTCCATTTTCCTCCTCATAGATTATGGTTTCTCTATCGCAAAGAGGAATTGGTCCACATATGACTTTATCTACTCCATAAAAAGGAATAGGCTTACCTCTAGATGACTAGAAAAGCTACTGGTTGTGCATAGTGCTATCTGACTTCAAGATCGTCAAACTCAAAAATATTAATAGGCTCCATCATTACAATGGGGTGTTGATCTTGAAGAATTTTCCCAGGTTGATGAGGAGGCACAAGATAGATTGGTTGTGATTCTATTGGAGAAAGAAGGCCCTCATTGTGGCAATGACTCAAAGTACTCTGATTTTGATACAATATTAGGAGATGCAAATTAGGAGCAACAATATACTCTCTTTTTTTTGTATTTTCATATTGTAATTAAAAGTGAAATTTGAAATCTTTGGACATTTTGTTGTAACTTGTATACTATTTTTTAATCTCGCATTTGTATTGAAAATAAATTTAGAATCATGAAATCAATTAAGTTTCTACATTTGCTATTTTTTTTAACTCTCAATTCAATACCAATGTTATGTATTAAGGATCTATAATGTATATGATGAATGCTTTATCAATGTCATCATATGAATAATTAAAATTTCCCTAAATATTTTAAAATTTTGCCTACTTTTATATAGTCATCCCCTACCATCCCAAAAATGGCTTGAAAAAAACCATCCCCAAAACTTGTCCTCCCATCCCCTACTATCCCCATCCTAGAAACTTGGGGTAACATATCTATTTTTCCCTCATTAAGTTTTCCTACAACAACTCTTCGTATACATCTCTGAAGATGCCACTATTCAACGCATTGCATGGTAAAAGATGAATAACTCCAATTAGTTGGGATGGATTAGACAATATGTTATTTATTAGACTATAATTATTGCATGATTATGATGAACTGGTCAAAATCATTTGAGAATGGCTAAAGGAAGCAATGAACAAACAAAAGAGCTACACCAATGCTAAGAGAAACCCTGGAGAATTTCAAATAGGAGATGTCTTCTTAAGAGTTAAACCCCAAAATAACTATTTAATTTGGAAAATTAGCCAATTTTTCTTCCCACTATAAGGACCCTTGAAATTATAAAAAAATAGGCAAGTAGCTTCTCACCTAGCTCTAACATCTCTCTCTATGATACATAATGTGTTCCACATTTCCGTACTAATGAAATATATATTTGATACTTCACATAAAATTGATTGGTAGACTCTATGGTAGATGACCTTGGTGAAGTGTAGCTAGAACCTCTACAAAACCCGAAAGAGGAGGACCTTCATCTCAAAAATCATCTCATTAAGCAAGTTAAAGTCTTCTTAGATCAATAAAGAGAGAAGGGAGCAGTTTGGGAAGAAAAGGATGTATGTCTAGAGGAGTACCCTCATTTTTTACATTACAATTAAGCCTGTGTTACCCCAAGGGAGAAAGGATGTCATCACAAAAAATACTTTAGACTATTTTACTAGCTCTAATTGCATCCCAATATTATTTGAGAGGTATTTTCCCATTATATTCCATGGGAAATCAAAGCATGAAAGATAACACATCTGAAAGATATAATGGGAAAATACCTCTCAAATAATAAGTTGCTGAGTAGACCAAGAGTGGGGAATGAGAATGCTCCTCCAGGATAACCAAGCCATCATGACTCACTCCAAGAACGATCTCCTCTATTGGTCCATCATGAACTCACGTCCATATCCAGGTGAAAGATCCTCGATCTTCCTGTTGAAACCTCCAAAGAGTAACCATCTCAAGCAAATGTCTCTAATCACAAGAGAACTTCAAACATCACCTATGTCTCCAAGTATCCATGAGTACCTATAACCAATCAATCCATGCCAAACTCCAAATGCAACATAGCACCATCGTGAAGTAATCAATCAAATGATCAATGTACCCAATACAAAGAGAACTACCCACGATCAATGTCAAACCTCCAATCATAAATCAGGAACATAAACATGACAACATGATCTAACCATCTCCTCCTAGAAGATCACATACACCAAAACATATATACATCTTGGTCTCAAGAGAACAAGTATCATTCCAAACTCTAAACTAGTATCAAGAGTAAACCATGACATAATAGAAAACACTCTAAACCAAGAATACATATCCTCAACCACATGAAGATAATCATACCCAATGATGCATCTACATCACTCCCAACAACTCCCACTGAACCGTGGTATGAGCTACACATGGCATCATGACTACCATCCTCTCCATGAAGGTCATCTAGGTTTGCACACACTCAACTGCAATATCCATAACATACAAGTGAAACCATGATCTCCAATCCAAGAAGAAACATACAACCACCAAACCACCAAAAACATATCCAATCACTGCCAATCCATCACTCTCAAAAGCTCTCGCTAAAAATGAATAACCAATGAATGTAACAAGCTATCATGACATCATGATAACAATCTCCTATTGAAGATCACCCAAAGACCCTCGCACAATCAAAAAACTCAAATGCAACATGAGCTCTCCAATAAGAAGGAAAAGTAAACCATGATCCTCATACCAAGAAGATACACTACCACAACCTGAATCAAGATCCAATCCAAAACCACCAACAATGCACCTAAATAAGCCTTCATGACATGCCAAAGTCTCTAAAGCACAAGAAACATCCATGACACTATGATCACCACCAGATGTACCAACAAATCAACCCAAACGTGTCCACATATCTACATAACATATTCAACTACATAGGTCACATATCATGACTATACCAGGTAATACCATCTCCACTCCTCAATATGACATCAAAACCAACAAACCAAGTGACTAAACCAAGCCACCAAAACTGAAAAAGCATCAACATTGAAATATCTATGGGCATAGACAACCCATGTCCAAGTCATAGGTGCAACAAGTATAGACCGCCTACAATGCTACACAACTTGTAGATACAAAAATGAAGAATACAAATCCAACCAAATACTGATAACCATGTCAAATGAAAATAATCTCAAATGTACAATTGAGCACACAATGAATCCAACATCAAATCTCCTAGATCCGACAATCCATAAGCTCATAGTATCACTATATTCAAAGAAACTCATAAACATCTTAGAATATAATATCATCAAATAAATCATGTCTAAATAACTCCAAACTTGATCTACTGTTTAGGCTCTGAACAAGCTTTTTGTTGACTATTTGAAGTCCAAAATTCGACTTCGTATGCACTTGATATGGCCTCTTGAATCTCAAATAGAACATCTGACTTTGAGCAATAAAAACACTATCAAAATGGAAAAAATTGGAAAAATATCTAGCACCATAGTGTAGAGATCTGAGTTACCTTTCCAACGAGTCCAAAAAGAGCAAAAATGGAGCACCTGGGTGAAAGTTATACCCCTTGAAAGCAAAAGCACAATTTGAACCTCGAGCAAAAAAAAGTTAGCCACCCTTGGTGGCTAGGTGGTGGCCCCACCCGGGCGACACCACTCCCCTGGTGGTGGAGTGGTGGCAGACCCAAAAATTCTATTAAATTTCATTTAATTTTCATATACAAAAATTTTCATGGGCCCTTTAATTTTCATCGGATGACATTTTTATTAAAAATGGCGGACAAAATTTAATAATAAATTTTTTATTTAAAAAAGGTTTTTAAAACCCCAAATAGGGGTGGCGGTTGGCGGTAGGCTGGACCCCACCAGTAGTCACCTGTCAGAAGATTGACTGCCAACAGGGTATGGTGATCGGGGGGCGCCAAACCCCCCTCCCCCCTTTTCCCCAAATTTACATTTATATATTTTTTTAAAATTTTCAATAACCACCTTTTCTATCGAGTTTTTTATGATTTTTAATTTTTTTTAATTTTTATTTTGCAAGAATAATTTTTCACCAATGGAGTATTTTATTTTTTGTATTATATATCAAAATGACGACTATACAATTTGAAAATGAGGATTTTACAAAAAAAAAATGCATTTTTTCAACTTCTCCAAAATAGGTCAAGTTGTATATCAAAATTTGTCTCTCGATGAACTTGAATCCAACCATGAAGTCCATTTTGTCCCAGGAGGTCATTTGTAAAATTTTCCCCGGAAAACCCCCATTTGAATGCACAACCAAGAAACCTTTTTTGCCCTAATTTTTTTTACCCCAAATCTACAAACGACCCATCATAAAGCAAACCCAAAACCCTTAGATCTGCAACAAACAACCTGAAAAACCCTCATATCTTGCCATGTCTTTCATTCTCGCATTGCATAGATTCAAACTTCAAGCAATATTTTCTCAACCTAAGGTTATAACAAAAAATCTTCAACCGTGAAAGCTTTAATACCATTTTTAAGGAAACTTGCAGCCATCTAATGACAATTTCCACATAATCCAAAAGAGATATTCATGCAAATAAGTACTCAGAATCCACATGCAAGAGAATAGACAACATACCCATCAAAGATGACACAAGATATACCCTAGGAAAACCCTCAAGAGGGAAAAACCTAGCCTCCAAAAGCATCCATACTCCATCATATTAATCAGACATAAAGCAAATACAAGAGTTACAATGAACACTTCTGAAGCATCAAGTCCTCCAATGCACTCCATGTGTCCAACCATGAATCCACACATCCCATGCCATGCTTCACAAATGCACTCCACAAGAAGACTCAATAATGACAACCAAACCACTCAACCCCCAACCTAAACCACTACACATGTGTTTGCTTTTATAGACACAAGCTCACACAAAATACAACTAGTGGTAAGGTGAAACCATGTACCACAAAACCATGTGAATACAAAACCACTAACCCCTTATTTAATATTGGGTACTAAGACATCATATTATTTAATATTTCCCCAATATTAAATTATTATCACGTGTCTCCCACACATTAAATAATAATACAATGTTACAATACAACATCAAATGGACCCCAAATAATTACCTAGTGTGATTATCCACACCACCAAGGTGCATCACAGCTAAATAATCATTTAATTACAATATTGTAATAAATCATTTTATGCAATGGTGTACAACACCATATCTCAACAATAAACAAGCTTAGGTGGGAAAAAAAAACCACCATAAGATAATACCATGAACCCAAACATGGTAAAATTTCTCATGCCTTACTTTAAGAGGCTAGCCTCCCAAAAAAAAGTAACTCATTTTCTAGGTTTTTTATTACTTCTTACATACTATTACACAACTATTATTATCACGTGTCTCCCACACATTAAATAATAATACAATGTTACAATACAACATCAAATGGACCCCAAATAATTACCTGGTGTGATTATCCACACCACCAAGGTGCATCACAGCTAAATAATCATTTAATTACAATATTGTAATAAATCATTTTATGCAATGGTGTACAACACCATATCTCAACAATAAACAAGCTTAGGTGGGGAAAAAAAACCACCATAAGATAATACCATGAACCCAAACATGGTAAAATTTCTCATGCCTTACTTTAAGAGGCTAGCCTCCCAAAAAAAAGTAACTCATTTTCTAGTTTTTTTATTACTTCTTACATACTATTACACAACTATTATTTGTCAATCAAAGACACACTTGCAAGTCAAATATTCAACCCCTTCCTTACATGCTCTTGCATGCATCATACAATTCCATAGATGCTCAATTATGCATGTTATAATACAATTACTAAGTGGCATATTAGAATCTCATGGATTCCCCAATGGGTGGCACTTATTTCCATAAAGATCTATTTACAAAAAATATTAAAATATTATCATGCCTAGATAATTCTAACATTATCAAAATATACCATATTATTACAAGGATTTACAAGGTGTACAACACCTAATTCTATTAATATCTTGCAAATGTAGGTTGAACATTTTTGCTTACCATTTACAATTTGATTGTACTAATAACACAACATAGTATGATGCATTATTGTTGGAATTACAAATGCTTATGAAATGAAAATCAAATTTCTAAGAGTGGAGATATGCAAATTTGATTGTAAAGTAGATAAAGAAGCAATTTTAGGTTAAGAAGGACCATCTCAAACATTATAAATATCAATTATGGGATGCTATAGAAAGGCCTTTGCAATTGAATATAACCCTTAGGAAAAAATACTAGGTTTAACGTACTTCTTGTTTCAACTTTTCTTTTTATGCCATATTCCAAGTTTCAATAGAAAGAATTCATAATCAAGATGATATATCATCCAACAATGCTATACAACTCAAAAAAATAGTACGTATTTAATGATGATTAACACATCATTCATTTTCAAGAAAATTCAAATGACTTCAATGGTTTTTTTTCAAAAGTACCTCTTTGGCTTATGCTGAAATAGTGACTCAATCTAGAAATCATAATGATGAAATTAATGTTCAGAAATAGTGACTCAATCTAGAAAGCATAAAGATGAAATTAATGTTCAGTTCAAGACTATTTAATTGAAACATAACAAGACTCATGTTAAGGATAAAAATAATTCAATTCAAGGACATCTATATAATGTTAATATATTTATATTTCTATTGTAGACAAGTCTAGAATAGTGAATTTGGGAAAGTGTTGTTCACCTAATAAAAGAAGTAAATTTTAAGCACTTTTGTTGATATTATATTTTCACGTGATTCCTCTCAAAACTAAAATTGTGCCTTTTGAGAAAAAAGTAGCAACACTATGATCATTTAACAAGAACCATTCACATGAAAATTCAAGAAATATTATACGCATGAATAAATTTTCTAATGCACTATCTTGCATAGGTTTCAAACTTTTTTCTAGTCTACAAAGAATGGAGAGAGTAGGGTATATGTGGATTTTCATAGTTTGGATCAAGTCTCATTAAATGATCATTATTCTCTTCCCATGATGGGTCATAATTTGTAGATAAATACAAGGCTTTAAATGTTGTCTTTTCTTGGCATACTCAAGATATAATAAAATCCCATCTGCAACAAAACATCAACTTAAGACAACAATGCCTACTTTGTGGGTTGCCTTTGCATATGAACATATGCCTTTTTGTATTATCGATGTAAGTGCAACCCTTCAAAAAGAAATGCATATGGATTTTGATGACTTAAAGGACAAATTTATTGTTATGTACTTGGATGATCTTGCAATATTTTAGAAAAGTATGATGATTGTTTTCAATACTTGACAATAGCATTTGAAAGAGACAAACTTTGTAGCATCTCCTTGAATCCTAAGAAGTCTATTTTTGAAATCATGTTGAGATAAGTTGTTAGGGAATATTGTTTGAAAATAAGGTAAGAAGATAAATTCTAATTGGGTTGATGTAATTTGCAATCTCTCTTTGCCTTAAGTAAGATAGGTGTACTCTCATTCTTTGGCAAATTTAACTTTTTGAGTAGGTTTCTCCCTAATTTTTCAAAATTCCCAAAAAAAAATTAGCTATGATGAAGAAGACAACATCCTTCAAATAGACTAAAGAGGGTCAAATTGTTTCATAATATACCATGTTTACAATTCTTATGTGAAAAAGAATGGTGAGAACATAGAGGCTCCAGTAACATGTATGACTCTTAGTGAAAAGGATTCAACTCACTCTACTAATAAGAATCTAAAGTTAGAAATTCATTCTTCTATACTATTTGTAATATTTTATCTTGGTACTGCTACACTTGAATCTTTTAGCACTGAAATTCTCATACCATGGTGTCTATGTTTAATCCTTCAATAAGGAAAATCCTTATGCAACAAGGGATGGATTGAAATAGAGGTAATTAGATTTTAAAGGTACACAAATATAGAATTGAAATCAAGCCAACCAAAGTGATCCACGTGGGGGTTGTGTTAACTCATCATAAAAGATAGAGATAAAAATAAAGATAAAAAGGGTTGTGGATATAGGGGAATTTTAACAATAATTGGTATTATTTTTCATTCTCTATGAAAGGATGGTATACATATATAACTTATTATAACTTATGGAGATTGTTTGAGCCATATGGATAAGTAGAAAAATAGGACTTTGAGATTGAAAGCAAATGATTTTGTACTTTGGAAGCATATGTTATATATAAGATTTTTATTGATGGAACATCCTTGAGATGCATAAGGAACAACATATGTTGCTAGAAAATTTTCATGATAAGGCTTGTTGTAGACTATTTTTCTTCAAGAGTGATAGCATTCAAATCTTGTGTGGACAATATTTCTAACCTGCCACATTCCACGATACTTATGAGTGGTGCAAATTTTTCAAGTCAACAATTCGTGGGAAAACTTAAGGTGGTTGTTATTCCTCTTAAGTTAGTAATTAAAGAAGCACCTTTTTCGTAATGAGTGTTAAATTTCATTGGGCCTCTTTATCCAAATCATAATAAAGGGTGCATTTATGTTCTCATTGAGACAAACTATTACGTTAAGGGGTTGAGGGCATTTCAACAAAGCAGGAAACTTACAAGATGGTTTGTGACTTCTTGAAAGAAAATATTCTCATGTTTTGTAATGTAATAGAGTGAGTGATAATGCATCAAGTTTTTCTTTAAAAGAGACATTGGGATTTTTCTTTGAGTATGGGATAACTTTATCTCACTCATCAAATTATTAATTATAAGGTGGTGGGCAAGTTGAGTCTTACAATGAGAATATTATAACAGTCATTCAAAAATGGTTGACACTAATCAATAACGCTGACAAAAGGAGTTGTATAACACCATGTGGACAGACTAAATCACACCAAAGAGGGTGATTGGTACTTCTCTATTAATAATCATGTATGGTACAAATGTGGCATTCCCAATCATCCTTGAGCTTTCATCTTTATTATTGGCATTGGCAAAGGAGGATAGTGAGTTCAAAGAGCCATCAGAAAAAAATTACATACCTAACAAATCTTAAGAAAACAAAACAAAATATGTAGGTAAGATCACAAAACATCAAGAATATCTCAAGAAATATTTTGATAGAAAAGCTTGTAAAGATATTTCAATGTGGATGATCTTATTTTACTTTGGGACAAGCAACATAAACATAAAGGAATGCACACAAATTTGATTATTTGTGAATTGAACTTTGCAAAATTTGTCATTTCTATGGAGATAATAAGTGTAGATCTTTCCCAATCATCTTTCTCATTAAGTTTTGAAGGGGTTTCACCCTTGTATATAGTCATATTGTATTGTCTTTCCCCATTTGTGAGGCATTTGTTATGTAATCTTGTGCTTCTCTATTAGTAATGTGGTTTCATGTTCATTATGTCATCGTTTAGATTATCTATGATATCCTCCTTTTATTTGATAAAGAACTCGACTCTATACCCACCTAATGTGGCACCATACCCACTAATGAATTCAATTGCCAAATCCATTGATTTTAATCATAATTGATAAAATTATTGAATGATGAGATGCAACTCCAATGTGATCCAGCTTCTCAATCGATGGAAAACCCGATAATGGTTAAATCAAAGTCCTATCAATGTTTCATACCAAAGTTATTTGTCAAGCATCTTATGTTATAAAACTATTAAATCTGAATAGATAGCAAAAATATTTTAACATTGTACACAAAAGGTACTCAAACATCTTAAGTTAGAAACATATTAAACATTGATAATAAAAAAAATCCACATATAATTGGGGCTTTGGTGTAAAGAGAATAACAAGCTTACAGCTTAATATTACATACCACAAAAACATCAGTTGGGATTATATAGATCCATGCAAATTTGAATTAAATACTTGAAAGAAATATATTTGAGTTTGAAATATAAAAGCTACAAGGACTGCTTGCATTTTTAAATAGTTCCAAACAATATGTAATAAGCCAAGGAGAGCCAATAATTCCTAAGAATTTTCTGAAACTTCCAAAGCAAAGTATATATCAAGTGCATAACAAGTGTACCCATAAAATATTTAATTTGTGCATGTCAGTTGAAAAACAACCCAAATATTTAATCTTTAGCACCAAACAATGCACTCAAGATTAGGCAATACAATAAGTCAATGATAAATCATGCAGGTAAAATGAATCGCAGATCTATCAATACCTTTCAAGAGATATTTTTGAAATGAAAAATGAGCCTTGTTGAAATAAATTTATAAAGCATAGTGCTTATATGAACTTGATGTACCCTGTGCAAATTACAATCAACATTGCAGGAATTATTATAATGAGGAGGTAAATTTCAGTGGAAGATAATACAAACTATCATGATCTGAAAATCTATAATTCCCTGAACAAATAAAGCAGTTGCTTGGACTTTTTAGGAAACGAGTTGTCATGTACGTGGAAGGTGTGTCACCAAGGAATCCAAGTGGTCTACAGTTTGCCTCAATGTTTTTCTTTTCTTTGTCAAAAAATTTCATATTGCAGCCTTGAGTAATGTGTTAATATGACTGTTAAAATAGAACACAATATTACCTTAAATTTAACTTCAGTAGGATATCATACTCCAAAATAAAAACAAAGAATACACTAATATAATATTGAAATAGACCACAGTATTATATTTAATTTTTTAAAATTTATTGAAGCTCATTTGCCATGGCTTGTACGATATTATTTTTTCCTCATAGCATATATTGCCTCAAAAATAACACTGCTTTCCTATTAATAGGATTTTAAATTTCTAGTACCATTTATATAAGTATTGTTGTCAATTTCATTTAGGGGAGAGGGGCCTATAATGGAGCAGGGTCCAATAGTGGGGATAGAAGTAGTCCTCAGTGGGCCCCATAGTGGAGCACTTTAATATCCAATTGCAAAACACATTTTATCCATAAAGTATGCAAATTGACAAATCATGTGATGCCACATCAGCGCACCAATAAAACATGACTTAGTGCACCACTATCGGTCTCACTTTTTTTGGGGACTTTTTTTGGATACCTCAACAAAAAGCATGCTGATGTGGCATCATATTTGATGATGTGGCCCTAAAACGAAATATAGAAGCACATGAGTTGCCAAATAAATTGTTGTACAAAATTGTGAGTGATTTGAAATTTCCACATAAGATTTTGAGAAACGCGAAGTTAGGGTGCTCCGCTATAGGCCCCTCTCCCCTATATAGACTACTGATATTTTAAATTTATCACCATTTATATAGAGTTAGGAGTTTTCTTAAAGAGTTGAAACTTCTTAATAAATACTATTCAAGAGTTTAGTAATTTGAAGACATGCAAGCCACCAAAGAAGAGCTAAAAAATTAGTAGTTGGCACTTCCTATTCAACGGTCAGATGTAATGTTACACAGGTTCCTGAAACAGAGGGACACATTCTCAAAACGTTATTTTTTGCGGTTGGTGTGATGCAAGGTAGAAGCAATGGAGATGGTAAGAACATTAAAATTTATCTACTTCTAGTGACTATAAGGTGAATAGATAAACAACATTGTCAAGATTGAAGAATACTCACTCCTAACGACAAATACTGAACAGATAAACAACATTTTCAAGATAAAAGAATTATCACAAATCATCATAACTGCTTTTAATAGTGATGCTTGGCCCTTGTGTTCTGAAAACTGAAGACACCGCTCATGAAGCCACAAGGCTTCCTAAATATACATCTTATGAATAGCCATAAAAAATCTTGATTTACCTTACATCGTTGATGGGAGCCACTCTCCCCTACCTATCCAAATACTATCTTGGGTTCACCGCATAGGATGCCACACGCAAAGGGGTATATAATCCCACCTACAACGAATGATGGCCCTAGTTCTGTCATTGTAGAGTTGTACTACCATATATTTCTCATGAATCAAATTTATTTTTGTATTTCTTATTTTCTTCGAATTTTATGTTATCTTTGACCATGTCCAATTTTCCATTGCAAGGGACATGAGATTATGTTTCGATGATGAGTCTCTATGAACTCTCCTCACAGTCCCCTTTTTAAGGAGCGTATCCAAAGGAAACTTGTTCCTCTTAAGTCCCCCTTTTACGGGAAATACTAGGGGGTGCTGAAGAGGTTGCCCAGTTTACTGGAGACTCGTCCACCTTAAAAATGGTTTCCCTGGGTGATACTAGTCAGATGTTTATTGTATTTCTGCTCCCACAGATTATTAGAGCTATTCATTTAGATTCAATTTCTATTTTTCTCATTGATCTCGATGCATGGTGATTGATGACAATGTTGATCCCTCTTCTACTCCCAATTGTAATAAAGATTACAATCTTGCTTTCCTTAAGCTCTCTTTATTTGTTTCAATCATTTGTTGTCTCGAAGCATAGGAATCTCCTTTCATAGGGCCATTTTTGTATATATAAATTTATTTTGGACATTACTAATTTCAATTTTCCTTTGTTTCCTAGCTATAAATCAAGTATCTATTTTAGATTTTTGGGGCAGATCAATTCAAAGAGAATTTTTGTCAATCTCAAGAAGCTGAACCAAAAAGAAAAGTTATTCCATCAAACATAACATCTGATTTTAGTTATGACACCCAAAAATTTACTCTTTCTTGCTTTTGGTCCTTAACTCTGAACCTTCATACAAAAAAGGTTTGGCACAAATAATGAAATATACATAGAAATCAGCTACAAATCTTCCAACCACATACACATTTCAGGTATGCACAGGAGACTTTGGCCTATGTTTCTAACTACTCTCGATGCATTGTGAAAGCAAATCACTTCGCACTGTTTCTTAATTCTTACATTCCAAATCCAATATACATCTTTAATCTTTTTAATATTTTATATATTTCATAATTTATTTGATGTCTCCCCATATTACCCCTACCATTGACATCCTCATCACCATCTCAAGAAACCAAGATGTCTCCCATCCCCACATGCATCTGATAATATGTAATTCTTTCTTCCTAAGAAAAGTTGCCAATTAGTTTGTAACCATGATGAGAAGAAAGTTAAAACTTCTTTCTGCATTCTTATAACCATAGCAACGATATCCCCAGAAATGATAGTTACTTATTTGGTACAAGGCAATACTAAGGCACAAGAATATGTGCTCTAGGCAAGTGCATGGAATTAAAAATAGATGGTAGGTCAACATTTCCTTGGTATACTAGAAGGTCCTTATCTATAGTACATGTCTGATTCCTATGCAGAGACTATGAATTTCTTGGGCTGGAAGTTAAACAATTCAGTGGTGCCCATGGATTTGGTCCAAGCAATGGAGGGAAAAAAATATTAATCAAAATGATCAAGCAATGTCTGAATACGTGTCTACTATGCAAAGAAACAAAAAATAGTTGGGAGAGTCTAGGGATGCGTGTTGGAAATACTATTGTCATTGATGTCAAAGGAAGATTAATCTCAAGACAT
>VDFB02276833.1:0-29280 GCA_007258455.2 Sequoia sempervirens
CTTCACAAGTACATGAAACAAGAATACATACGTTTACAAACATAGCTCCAATGAGCTTTAGAACAAATAGTAATAAGAAGGTCAAGGAATTTTTCCTTTCAAATCTTGGTACTTCAATAGCGTACTGTGGAAGAGAAACATCACTCAGGCGCTTTTCCGCCAACCATGGACTTATAATGCGATCCCATGCACATCTATTATTCAATAGATGGCCCTCCCTTCGATGAAGAGATTGGTAGAGTAACCGATACTGTTAACCAACTAAGCATAGCGGTGTGTGCTACATAACTAGATCCTATGCAATATGGCATCCCTCAATCTAGAATGTAATATGGGATCACAGTGAACTGACAGTGTAATCATCACACAGTCTAAGTGGATGTTTTGTACATTACACTACTTTGATCAAAGAGTTTTAATTCAGTAAACGACTAAGAGTTATCTATCACATACACTATTTAGGCTCAATTTGCTTAGGGCTATCTTACATTATGCATGGGTTTATCCTCCAATGGATAATCTGTCATCCCAGATAACCTATCACCATACTAACTACTAGAAATAAATCAGAATAACAAGTATTTCACAAGTTCCCTCCTATACTAGAAATCTTTATCCTAGGAGTATCACAAGCTCTTCTAAGTTAACTAAATAACTTAGTTGTGGATCTTTACTTGACTCATGCCTTCATTACAAACCTAGTATATAGTAACTAATGCAACCGGTACTCTCCTTATATGGAGATCATACAATTAATGCAGAATACAACAAGAATACAACATTTCATTTCCTATGTTCAGACAGTAATACAAACATTAAACATCCCATGTTCAAAAATAGCTAGTATAATTAATACTTATGTTGTACCTTATGTAATATAGTTGAATTCCTTAGTCAAGTACTTTCTTCTTTCATGGAGTACTTAAAAACACATTATAAGAGCAACTCTAAGGCTTCAATTCCCTTTTTTGAAAGCGGTCAAGCTTAACAAATAGTAACCATGCAAACATCATTCTCCTATTATGGAGATCATTACAAACATGTAAAACATAGCAAGGATTGCTTCATTTACCTTTTTCCAAAAGACAACATTTATGCACAAACAAAAAATACAATTCCAAAATTATTTAAATGAATAACTATAGAGATGGATAGTAGAAGAATATCCCATGCCTATAGTTTTATTTTCCATAGAATGTTGATGACACATCCTTTACTCTCAATAAATTCTAGCACCACAAACAATTGACAACTTCCTCTCAAGACTCCACTTTTCCTCACACAAAAATAGATACTCATAACTGATAATCACATAGAGGTAATTAATAGCAGACGTGTGTTCTGGCATAACATGCCTTCATAATTGAGCACTCAGAAATAGATAATCAGACTGGTGATTGTTTACAGTTTGTAAAATATATGATGCTCTAATATCTCAATAATGGAAGATGAGATTATGATTTCAAACTCAACTCACAGAGAAATGCGTATTTCAAAATATATGAGAGAATGTGTATTACAAAAAATAAGAGTGATTGCTCAACATAAAAATTCAGTAAGTAATGAAGGTTGGATGACTATTTACAAAGCCCCAGCCCCAATGAATTCCTTCAAAAGAGGCATGTGGTTTGCCACCACAGAAATGTGAAGTATTCAACGTAGCATGTGGTTCATTTTCTCTCCCTTACTTAGTTTCAACATGGTGAGTCAGCTTCTAGTAATTGACAACAAAATGGAGACTAATTCCAATTCACATGGTGAATTTTACTAAATTGACACCTATAGGTTCATTTCCTAGATGTGGCGCCAGACTTCAAAAATGGCTAATGAATCATTCAACAAGGAAAAGGTCAATGTTAATTTGTGTGCACAAAGCCTAGTAATCAAGCTGCATTGGATTTGGTCTTACCTTAGACTCATACTTGATCGCATTTCATTTTACAGGTGTTCGCATGACTTCCTCATAGAGCTGTGAAAGTTTCAAGTCCACATCTCGTCAAATAAACTATATACTCCAAATTTTATCGAGTAATTTCAAAAATAAATCAATTTCCTAAAGTTTAAATCATAAATATTTACTACAAATGTTAAGCCTCTAAAATATTTTGATTTCCATAAGAGTGAATAAAATATTTCACTTTCCATTGTCAATGATAAATATTTCAATTTATTCGATTTCCATAGTCTGATGATTAATATTCAATTGAATATGATATAACCCAATTCCCATAGTCAAAAGATTAATATTAAATCAATATGGGAAATAATTCAATTTCCAACTATAAGAGTTTAATATTAAATACATATATTATATTATATATATTTAAAGTAACAAAAAATATTCATATATATATATATATGTATATATGTATGTATTTAAATGCCTCATATAATATATATATATGTATTATTTTAGAATATATATATAATATTAATATATATTTACATATATATATGTATATATATCCTACTATAAGCATATCGTAAGCTAGTCAACATATCTGATATGTATAGATACATATATTTGTATATATAGAATTTTTAGGCAATAATAATATAATATTATTAATATCCACATAATATAGGTTGTGTGCATATATACATGTATATATGTGTATATATTCCTCTATGTGCACGTATATGTAGGTATACCATATCGATGTATCCGTATGAGCATATTTGTCTGCCAACACACATTCGTATCAATATGTATATACATATGGATACATGCATATACTATGTACATGTATATATGTCCACTTCCTATTTACTTACATTCATTAACGTTACCATCATAATGAATCATAATATCGCAAGACAGATACATAGATAAATATCACTTATAAATGAATACAGAAGTAGACAAGACACCTAATGCAAACATACAAGCTTACGGATGACTTTCCTATAACCCACACAAATTGACTCAACTTACTCAATCTAAGTGACGTGTGTGTATGCTCAGATAGTTTACTTTTACCGATTATCTGACCAAGCTCCTCTCCCGAGTGATACTTCCCCTCCGCCTAGAGAAATGGTTCATATACCTGCATCCAATGACACATGCTTTCGGAAGTCATATGTTCACAACACAAGTAGTATATATAAACATCTCAAAAGTTAGAATAAACATTACTCTTTAGCCATCTATTCTCATTTATGCAGTATATCACCATGAATAGCATCAACTGAGATAACATCAAATGAAACAACATCAAATGAGATAAAATTCATATTGATAAGAAGGTTTAAGCATCGTTAATTCATCTCCATAATTCACATTACATTCACTTTTACCCTATCTAGTAATGGTAAAATAGTAACTTCACAATTTTGGGTGTAACATACTTCCCCCTTGTGAATCATAGTCCTTGATGATCTATAAGCTTTTAACATATAGTAAAATTCAAGTAATTTTTTACTTACAATTCTCAAAATATGTAAGGTTTATAAAATATTCATCCTATGTAGTAATATTTTCCTTCCTGGACCTTGCTTCGAGTGTCCTCACTATCGCATAGGGAAATCTCGTATGCCTCACACATACTTACTCTCCCAAAGAGTTTTAACACATATACACATCCAAGATATAATATTAACTATACATAACACCTAACACACAGTGATGAGAAATAATTGGTCCATGAATTTATCCTTAGTATAATCCAAATAGAAAAGGAATGTCGATGCATTGTACACTACATCGTGGGTCCAATCCTTCTCTTTTGGTATTTACACTTTTAGACAACTCATAAACTGAGTTCATCTGTCACTTACACATCCATTTTACCATGAAGTACTTGTTCTTGATTACTTGTTCATCTAGAGCACAACATTGCTCTTGGACACCTGTCAAATCTCAATATTGCTTCATACCTAAGCTTTGTATCATCAAATTTTCATCAATCTATTACTCTTGTTTGACATTCTATCAAGTCTAGGGTTCACTCTATTTATAAGCCTATTTAGCTTAATAAATTTTCCAAGCTTTCCTTTCATATAATGGTCCAAACTTCAATATTTGAAGTTTATAAATCATTCAATATTTAGTTTACCATTTTCGATCATTGACTATAATAATATATTGCACATTCGCTCAACTGAATGTTTCAAAGTATGATCATGGTTTACACAACCCTATCATTACTTGCTAAACTAAAATAACCTCTCAGGATTACTAAACAACTACTTTCCCACAATATATTATTTAGATCCAAAATCTTGTAAGTCAATTTTCCAAATAGGGTTGGTTACTTTGATGAGTTTGTCCACTTAGAACATTATGTTAGTTCTACTAACATAGACAGATTGACTTGTCTTGTGTTCTACCCCTTTCCTTCTAGAATCATAAGATAGTATACATGTCCTACCAATGATGACATCCACTCTTCATTTCCTAGCATACTAGACATTACCTTGCCACATTCCGTGTAGCCTCTTACTCTATCTTTTCCTAGCTTATAGTGGTTTCTCATTTGAAAATTCTCATTGTCATTCCAATGTCCTAACTTTGACATTAATTCCCTCATTTCATTCCCAAATCTTTCAAAATTTTGGGTACATAGGTTCTTTTATATCAAATAATAGTCTATTCTTCGACTAGTTGAAAAACTATTTTGGTCTCACGCTACCTTTAATTCCCATGTAATAATGGTTTTAAGTTTTGCAGAGATAAATCCCATTTTTATTAGGAAATTACTGTGGATTTTTCTTGTCCTTAGATTATTTTCAAAGATGATTTCCATCCCTTAACTCAATCAAATTTTCTCGATAAAATTGGTACTAATTTCAATTATTAATCCTTGTTCAATCATATTGATCCCAAGAAATCAATTTTAATTGCATTCCTAATTATCAAGCATGAATGTTTCTCATTGGTTCCATTGATTTTCTTAATCATATAGGAGAGTACCAACTTCAATATATCCTTTTTGAGTACAAGTAACAACCCTGATGTCCTACTCAATATAATTTTCAACATTTCTTGCTAAGTGAAAATTCTATGATGTCCCGACATACAATAGATGCTTCCCTTTTGAGAGTGTATCCCTTTTAATATAAAAGCCACTCAAAGTAGAGTCTTGTTAATACTATGAATTCCTTTCTAGAGTGTAAAGTAGCTTCTTTAACTCACTAGGTATCCCAACTATGTTTCCATCCATATAACCTCAAGTGATTTACACATTCTCATGGGTGAATCTCAAACTCAATATTCCCTTCCAATTCCTTAGGATAGAGTTCCCAATTGATGACTAGTCTGATGTTATAGGTTTCTCTATCCTATATGTCCTAATCAAGACCAAATGTTAACTCAACCTAAACAAGTTATTTCCAAATTATAGGTGTTAAAGAGTAGTTGAGTACATAACCCTAACACAATAGGTTAAATCTTATTCTAAGATTTCTCTCTTTATTTGAATGAACTTCTTTTCCCAATTAGGTTATTACAAATCTATGGTTTCATTAAAGAGTAAGATAGTGATCAAGTGTTTAATCAAGTGAAGATAACTGATGCATTTTCATAGCGTCGTATCCTACCTTATTTTCCATTCAACCTCTATGGTTTATGGTTAAACCTTTTCATCCTCAAGTTTCTTAGCACAGTAAGCTTCAATGTCAAGTCACTTCTCAACATGGATATATTTCATAATATGTAGTATTACTACTTATATATAGAAATTACATTGTTATCTAAATTCTCCATATAAGGTATATAGGAGTGTAGAGACACATTGTTCCATTCATGAGTATCTTAGATCTTCCCTTTCCAATATCATAGGCAATGATCATTCTTATTATGATAAAATTATCCACCTATCCTTTTTCCTAGGAATCAAATGATAATATCATTTGATCCTCCCTAATCAAATAAATATAAGGTATGGAATGATAATAGGTCATAATCCTTGACCTTTCCATTTATCTTTTACCAAAATCCCAATACCTTTTCCTTGTGTTCATAGAATGTATGACTTAATTATCATTATGATTGCGAAGAAGTCATTTAGTTCTTTCAAACTGGAAACTTATCTATGTTTTTCATTGGGTGGGGTACTTAACTCGAGTCAATCCACTCTCTTACTTTCCCCCTTAGTGTTTCCACAACTTTCAACCTATTCAAAGTTGAAATCCTAGCAAACACTTGTTTCTTTTTTAAAGGATTTGCCATTCCTTGATGTTTTCTTTCCATTTCCTTTACCTTGTCTCATGGAATACCTTGAATATGCTTTTCCCAAAGTTAGATTCGTCATTGATTTCTATCTCATAGATTTCAATAACTTGGATCCTCCAACAGGAGATCTAATGAATGATAAACAACTTACAAGTTACGAGACACTCCATTAATCCAATTCTCTTTTCAACATCCTTTTTGTGGAGGGTAATCCATATCCACAAAACTTTGTAGATTGATGTACCTTTCTACTTAGAAAGTTGTTTTTCCTTACAACTTCTATTGATCGGACACATAGTGTCTATTTGTATTTCATTTCCTTTTGGAGATTCTAAATATAAATGTTGGGATTTTTTTATTTTTGTTGACATGTTGGTGAGTTCACCTTATTACTCCAACCAATCTATGTACTATCCAAACCTTTGTCAAGCTAACCTAATTTTACCACTTAAAGTTTCTTTCTCACAATCACTTTTCAAGTGACTTAATTCCAATGCTTGGAATCTCATTCTCTTTAACCTCTAGAGATACCAAATTTGTTTGGTCTCTTTTTCATATTATAACCCCAATAATCTAATTGATTTTGGTTAGTGGAACCTTGTCCACTTTGTTGATTACTTTAATTCAAACCATTCTAAACTTTTCTCTTTTCCTAGATACTAACTCTTTCCTTGCAAGATCCTATCTTTACATAAGAATTAGGTTTATGTCAATATTTATCCAACCCTTGTGGATACCTCCTTTGTTGAATTTATACTTCGATCTAGTTAATGTTGACATTGCATGCACATAGATTCATAGTGTTTTTTTACCAAATCCAAAAGTTCTTGACTCTTAATAACTATAGTTTGCAACTATAAAAGGGTTATCTCATTTCTTCCCTTTCCTTTAGAGTCATATTACTATTATGTAGGATAAGGTATATACAGGTTATTCTTCCTAACTTTCCTACATAACCTGATTGCATAATCTTCTGCAATCGTAGGTACCATTATAATTTGTTGGTTTTAGAAGTTCCTAACTCCAGGGATGACTCTTAACTAGTCCCTACTTTAAACAAGTTACTAGGAATCTCATCTTCCTTTCACCTTTCCCTCAGTTCTTTTTCTCTCGCTTTAGTGGCATAAGAACTTTTTCAACCATTATCTTTTGATAAGGTTTACACATTGTTGCATAATGAGCTCATAGATTTTAGTGCAAAACCTGGTAGCTCTAATAGCACATGTAAAAACCTGATCCATTCATTAAGTAAAGATTTCTTTATTTACATCATGCAAGTAAATAAATGTGTTAACAAGTTACTACAATAAAAAAAATTATTTTCTTTATTGATAAAACATGAACAAGATGCCATATCAATTATGATAAAGTTTCCATTTCATTATAATAAATTCACAAGTACATGAAACAAGAATACATACCTTTACAAACGTAGATCCAATGAGCTTTATAACAAATAGTAGTAAGAAGGTCCAGGAATTCATCCTTTCAAATCTTGGTACTTTAGTAGCCTACTATGGAGGAGAAACATCACTTGGGCGCTTTTCTGCCAACCATAGACTTATAATGCAGTCCCCCGCACATCTATTATTCAATAGATGGCCCTTCCTTCAATGAAGAGATTGGTAGAGTAACTAATATTGTTAACCAGCTGAGCATAGTGGTGTGTCCTACATAACTAGATCTTGTGCAATATGACATCCCTCAATCTAGAATGTAATACGGGATCACGGTGAACTGACAATGTAATCATCACACAATCTAAGTGGATGTTTTGTACACTACACTACTTTGATCAAAGAGTTTTAATTCAGTAAACAACTGAGAGTCATCTATCACATACACTATTCAGGGTCGATTTGACTTAGGGATATCTTACACTATGCATGGGTTTATCCTCCAATGGATAGTCCATCATCCCAGATAACCTATCACCATACTAACTACTAGAAATGAATCAGCATAACAAGTATTTCACAAGTTCCCTCCTATATTGGAAATCTTTATCCGAGGAGTATCACAAGCTCCTCTGAGTTAACCAAATAACTTAGTTGTGGATCTTTACTTGACTCGTGTCTTCATTTCAAACCTAGTTTATAGTAACTAATGCAACTAGTACTCTCCTTATATGGAGATCATACAATTAATGTAGAATACAACTAGAATGCAACATTTCATTTCCTATGTATAGACAGTAATACAAACATTAAACATCCCATGTTCAAAAATAGCTAGTATAATTAATACTTATGTTCTACCTTATCTAATATAGTTGAATTCATCGGTCAAGTACTTTCTCCTTTCATGGAGTACTTAAAAACACATTATAAGAGCAGCTCTAAGGCTTCAATTCCCTTTTTTGAAAGCGGTCAGGCTTAACAAATAGTAACCATGCAAACAACATTCTCCTATTATGGAGATCATTACAAACATGTAAAACATAGCTAGGATTGCTTCATTTACCTTTTTCCAAAAGACAACATTTATGCACAAACAAAAAATACAATTCCACAAGTATTTAAATGAATAACTATAGAGATGGATAGTAGAAGAATATCCCATGCTTGTAGTTTTCTTTTCCATAGAATGTTGATGACACATCCTTTACTCTTAATAAATTCCAGCACCACAGACAATTGACAACTTACTCTCAAGACTCCACTTTTCCTCACACAAAAATAGATACTCATAACTGATAATTACATAGAGGTAATTAACAACAGACGTGTGTTCTGGTATAACACGCCTTCACAATTGGACACTCAAAAATAGATAATTAAACTGGTGATTGTTTACAGTTTGTAAAATATATGATGCTCTAATATCTCAATAATGGAAGATGGAATTATCATTTCAAACTCAACTCACAGAGAAATGTGTATTTTAGAATATATGAGAGAATGCGTATTCCAAAAAATAAGAGTGATTTCTCAACACAAAAATTCATTAAGTAATGAAGGTTGGATGACTATTTATAAAGCCCCAACCCCAACGAATTCCTTCAAAAGAGGCATGTGGTTTTCCACCACAGAAATGTGAAGTATGCAACGTGTATGTGGCGCATTTTCTCTCCCTTACTCAGTTTCAACATGGTGAGTCAGCTTCCAATAATTGACAACAAAATGAGACTAATTCCATTGGACATAGTGAATTTTACTAAATTGACACCTACAGGTTCATTTCCCAGATGTGGCTCCAAACTTCAAAAATGATGGATGAATCATTTAATAGGGAAAATGTCAATGTTAATTTGTGTGCACATAGCCTAGTAATCAAGTTGTGTTGGATTTGGTCTTACCTTAGACTCAGACTTGATCACATTTAATTTTACAGGTGTTCGCATGACTTCCTCACAAAGCCGTGAAAGTTTCAAGTCCGCATCTCGTCAAATAAACTATATACACCAAATTTTATTGAGTAATTTCATAAATAAATCGATTTCCTAAAGTTTAAATCATAAATATTTACTACAAATGTTAAGCCTCATAAATATTTTGATTTCCATAAGAGTGAATAAAATATTTCAATTTCCATTGTTAATGATAAATATTTCAATTTATTCGATTTCCATAGTCTGATGATTAATATTCAATTGAATATGATATAACCCGATTCCCATAGTTAAAAGATTAATATTAAATCAATATGGGAAATAATTTGATTTCCAACTATGAGAGTTTAATATATATATATATATATATATATTTAAAGTAACAAATAATATACATATATATGTGTGTGTGTGTGTATTTAAATGCCTCATATAATATATATGTGCACGTGTGTATTATTTTACAATAATATATATATTATTAATATATATTTACATATATATATATGTCAACTTGCTTATCCCTATTAATCAAAACATATATATATGTCTATATATATCCCACTATAAGCATATTGTAAGCCAGTCAACATATCTGATATGTATATATACATATATATACATATATATGTATATATACATATATATGTATATGTAGAATTATCAGGCAATAATAATATAATATTATTAATATCCACATAATATAGGTTTTGTGCATATATACATGTATATATGTCTGTATATATTCCTCTATGTGCATGTATATGTAGGTATACCATATCAATGTATCTGTATGAGCATATATGTCTGCCAACATACATTTGTATCGATATGTATATACATATGGATACATGCATATACTATATATATGTATATATGTCCACTTCCTATTTACTTACATTCATTAATGTTACCATCATAATGAATCGTAATATCACAAGACAAATACATAGATAAACATCACTTATAAATGCATACAAAATTAGACAAGACACCTAATGCAAACATACAAGCTTATAGATGACTTACCTATAACCCACACAAATTGACCCAGCTTACTCAATCTAAGTGATGTGTGTGTATGCTCAGATAGTTTACTTTTACCAGTTATTTAACCAAGCTCCTCTCTCGAGTGATACTTCCCCTTCGCCTAGAGGAATGGTTCATATACCTACATCCAATGACACGCAGTTTCGGAAGTCATATGTTCACAACATAAGCAGTATATATAAACATCTCAAAAGTTAGAATAAACATTACTCTTTAACCATATATTCTCATTTATGCAGTATATCACAATGAATAACATCAACTGAGATAACATCAATTGAAACAAAATAAAATGAGATAACATTCATATTGATAACAAGGTTTAAGCATCGTTAATTCATCTCCAGAATTCACATTACATTCACTTTTACCCTATCTAGTAATGGTAAAATAGTAACTTCATAATTTGGTGTGTAACACAATCAAAGCACTTGAAAATGTCACTCTGGCTCTATGAATATTTTAGTGATATTGGATCTTGCTATGACACACTTTGGAGGACTCGTGTAAAAACATAGTATTTTCCTACTCACACAAAAAGGTGTGTCTACTCACACAAAGCCCTAGCTAGGATAATTATGGCATACTTTGTACCCCAAGTTGGACACTCCTATGTGCCCCTTCTCTAATACCCATATCCCCATTAACCACTTTTTCTTCCTTGGGTATCTCCATGTATATTTAAAAGTCTCAAGTGAATGCTTTATATAAGACTTAAGGGGTGGTTTTCAAACCATCACACCCTTTCATAAAGGTTTCCTTTATTTTGTTATTGAATAAATATAATTATTCCTCTCTTTTAGAAGAGCTTTCACAAATATTCTTCATTAATCTCCATTTTAACCAAAGGATCATATTATCATTTATTTTATATCTTCCTTTAGTGCTTTCATAATTTTATTTTTAGTTTGGGGAAAATTTTCATAACAAAAATCCTCTATAGTAACACATTGCCTATCATCCATGTAGCACATGTGACACCATACCATAGAGTCACTATGCATGTGGGATTTATCACCAACATCATTACCATTTTCAAGTAATCCAATGGAATATGTGTCCAAAGGTAAAGGTTCATCTTGTTTATCTTTCTTGGATGGGAAGCATACAAGATCAAACAACCCATGGTTCTCATCAATATTAATTGCAAGACTATAACCATGTTGAAGAATTAGATGACACTTGTCTATTGGGTCATTTATAGTGGTTGCCTTGGGATAGCATGTCTCTAGTGACAGCCTCAATGCAATTTAGCCTTAAATAATTAGGACACTTAGCAAACAAATTGAGGCCTCTAATAGTATTCACTCGCCCACCTTGATGTATTAGCGTAGTCAGTTTGGTTCCATGAGGTGTGAAAGGAAAATCATGCTTATTGACACCTTTACATTTCTCTATGAACTAATATATTATTAGTTCTTAATTTTTCAATTCAATTGCTAAGATATAACCAGACATCAAAGTGATGCATTTGAAAATTACATATTTTACAAGAATGTATTCATTGTTGGCAAGGTCAAATGTTTTGAAGTTGGCACTTATCTTAAGTTACTATAGAGATACCCTCCACCTCTAGGTGTAAACAAGAAGTTTGTAGTTACCACAAATTGAGAGAATAAGCAAGCAAAAGTTTGGCAATTTTCTCTTTGGGCTCTTAAGAGACTACCTTGGTGCCATGTAGCCTAGAAAGATTGGAAGATACAAGGACTGAATTGAGGCCTACATTAGCATTCACCTAACCGCCCCAATGTATTGGCATGGCTATTTTGAGTCCCATTATGTGTGAAAGAAAAAATATTTATATTGGCACCTTTATATGCTCTCAAATGATGCATTTTATAAGAATTCATTCATTGTTGGCATCATCAAATGGTTTGGATCTGACTAAAACTAAGATAGGTTGTTGTAGACGGACCTTAATTCCACTTGAAGGTATAGTTAAACATTCATATGTGCCACAAATTGAGATAATATGAAAGAAAAAGTTTGACAAATTTTTTCTCTTAGGGCTCTTAAGCAACACCCCAAAATAATGTAAAGATCAAGAGACCCGTGGAATTAAAAAGGAATCCCCTAGCATTCACCAACCCTTCTTGATGTGTTGGAATAATTGGTTTGGCCCCATGACATGTGAAACACAAAATATTCTTGTTGGCACATTTACACTATTCTCAAATGATGCTTTTTGCAAGAACGAATTCATTCTTGGCACAGTCAAATGATGTCAAGTTGACTAAAACCAACATAGGTTATTATGAAAGCACCCCACATCCACCTATAGGTTTAGACAAAATATTTATAACTAACATAAACTTCAAGAACTATTCCATCATGGTTTGGGATTTTTTTGCTCTCAAGGCTCTTAAGAGATTATCCTAGAATAATGTAGCCTAGAATGATTGAGGGACTTGGGGAATAAACCAAGGCCTCCCCTAGCATTCACCTACCCACATTGATGTGTTGGGGAAATTTATTTGACCTTGCAATGCTTGAAACACAAAATATGCATGTTGGTATGTGTAAATTGCTCTTAGCTAATGATTTTTGTAAGAGTGCATTCATTCTTGGCATTGGGAAAACGGTGTCAATTTGATGAAAATTGAGAGAGGTCATTATGGAGGGATCCCATGTCCACCTATTGATATAGCTAAAACATTTGTAGCTACCATGAACTTTGAGACCTACTCTGTCATAGATTGCAAATTTTTCACACATGACTCTTGAGAGACTGCCTCCAAATAATTTAGTCTAAGAGGATCAAGAGATCAAATAAATAAACAAGGTCCTCCCCTAGTATTCACCTACCCACTTGGATGTGTTAATGTAGTCAGATTGGCCCCATGATGCACAAAACACAAAATATTCTTATTGGTACATTTACATTGCTCTTAATTGACACCTCTTGCAAGAATGCATTTGTTCTTGGCATAGTCAAACAATGTCAATTTGATGAAAATTTAGAGAGGTTATTATGGATGGACCCCACATCCACCATATGTATAGAAGAAAAAATTTTAACTACCACAAACTTTGAGAACTACTCTATCATAGATTAATATTTTTTTTTCTCATAGGGCTCTTACGAGATGACATCAAAATAATGTATCTTGGAAGGATTGAGAGACTAGGGGAATAAACCAAGGCCTCCCCCACCATTCACCCAGCCACCTAGACATGGCGATGCTATATATTCAGCCCCATATCACATATAATGGGGCCTCCTCATTAATGTTTGATATTTACCTCCATTACCTTGTAATATTTATCAATCAATGTTTTTTTGATAAATAAGTATTATAATGGTCACATGAAGTTACATGTCAGTTGGGAGTGGCACGATAGTCTTGCTTAGGATGATAATGGTAAGCTTGGTAGTTGGATTGGTCTTTTACAATGACTTGTTTGGGAGATGACATCCCCAAGGTTTAGAGAATTCATAAGGAGATCTGATAATGAAAAGGGTTTGGATTATTCTATGAAATTAAACCCTTATCATTATTTTCCCATGCAAATCATGAAGTTTGAAATAGTCCTAGAATTTAGAGAAAAGATAATCCTTTGTTGTAAGATCCAACCAACATCATTACTACTTCTTTGTGAATGCACGACTATCAATAATAATGGTAGATATATCAATTATGTGTGACAAACCTTGGTGCAATCCTAAATTACATAATTCCTTGACTGCATTGAGACCTTAACCATCATTGTCCCTACATCATAAATAAGATCATAACCTTTTTCTTATGATCTACCTCCTATAAGTCCTAAACTAATGAAAATAAGAGAAATTGTGAATCCACCATTAATGCCATGCAATGATAAATAAAAAAACACATGAAAAAGCTAGAAAAATTAGAAACCATCACCCATCTTGTAACGCCTGTCGTGCAAACCCTAAAGGACAACTATTATGCACACAATTTTTTTTTAAATACAAAGGAACATATTAAGTAAACATATAAAATACCATTATACATTATTACATTGCATGATACACTTTCAAACACCTAAGTCCTTTGGGGCACACAATGTTACATCGCTTAAATCTAACCCATAACGAAAGATAAACATAGATTTCAAATAACTTAACTAACTTTTTCTTTCATCATGATCGCTACATAAGTTCAATTACAAAAGATAAACCAAGGCTAATTCCAATGAGTCTACATACACACATATACATAAATACACCACATATTATAAAACCATGATCAATATCATAAGTCATAAATGATTACAAAGGTACATTTAAATTACATCAACTTTCAGTACATTACATGGTTCATATACATGAGTTTACATCATAACCTCCCATACATGTGGGATTGATACATCAATACAATAGAATATCAAAGATACATTATGAACATCTGGCTACAAGAAAACTCTGGCTCAAGCTCCATATGGATGGCACTGTACTAAACGAACGCTGATGGGGAACCCAACGGGGTGTGGAGCATGTTCCACCCGACCACGTGGGTTTTATAAAAACCCACCACCTCGAAGATGATAGGAAAGAAACCTCGACCAAGGATGTCAACAGAACAATAACAAGACATAACTCCACAATAGTAACATAAGAGCACATAGATTACAACAACACATCAGAAGAAACCAAACATAACAATATTAAATCATTAAACATATCATCAATAAAACACAAGGAAAAACAAGGAAAAACAATTCATAGACCACTTCCAAAACATATCAACAATAAACCACTTCCAAGACATATCAACAATAAACCACTTCCATACATAGCAACAATAAATCATATACATAACATCAAGAGATTGCTTCCAAAACATAGCAACAATAAATATTTTAACATCACATCAATGAATTGCTTCTAGAGGCTTGCAAAGATAACAAATCATAAGGGGTACTAGGGGAGAGTGTCATCACATAGTCCTACATGGGTTATCCTGGCCCTTCCTCCTACCTGAGGCACCGGCCCCATAGGGTGACTCATGCAGAGCCGTTAACCTCTCATGAGGATGAGGTAACGACCTTGCCAACCACGGCCTTCTCAATCCACCATTAGTCTGCGAGAGCCCTAATGAATAGACGAGGCATCCATTTTTATCTTATTAATGTTATTACTACCCAACCCCCTAAATTCTTTAATTAAGTTTTCACTTTTTACTCTAACTCTTGTGTGGGTTATCTTGGTCGTTCCTCCTACCTGAGGCGCCGACCCCCACGAAGAGCCACTCTCCCTAGAGACGCAAAACATAACTCAAACCAAGGGTTGTACCAACAAAGAACAAAACATCCAATCTCAACTAAAATACATGTGAGGCATTACCCATCTCGCCAAATCACAATACAGAATTCCCATTTACATGGTACAACCCTTCCAAAACCATGATGCCAAACAACTTGCCACAATAAGAGCAAAGAAAAGATAAAACATCAACTGAAAATTGTCTCATGCCTCTAGAAGACTAAAGTTCACTATAACCCTAAGTGGGATTCCTAAGGCATACTGGGTTCCCACATCGATTAAGGCCAAAAATAATAACACAACGATAATAAGGAAGCCAATTCAAATTTTATAAGAACCCATCCTCCAAAATACAAATTAACATAATAATTTCCGTACACTTGTTATAACGAAAACAACCTCTTAAATACAACAATTCATTTAATTTCATTTACCCTAACTAATATAACTTAATTCTATTTTCCATGATATAATTTTGAAATAAAAAAGTTTGATAATAAATCTATTATATAATTTTCCTTTTTCCATTAATAAATTATAGTCTCATAAATTCAAAATCACAAAAATCAATATATATATATATAAATGTTTCCATATATATATATATATATATACATTTAAAATATTAAATCTTATGCATATATATATACATATAAAAACATATATACATATATGTTTTATTTGTTTTCATTTATTAAATAATTTTGAATAATTGATTTTTTTGGGTATTTAATTATACCCAGATATATATATAATATCAAAAATTTAATTTAATTTAATAAACCACAAGCACGGTACGCAGTGGACTGCGCACAACAATCCATAGACTGTTGTGAGCAGCCCAGAACTGTCGATAAGGGAAGAGGGGAGGGTACAGGCCAGCCGTCCCCCCCTCAACCTCATTTTACTCCTTCAAAATGTTGACATAGTTTTTTTTTTTTACAGTCAGCCAACCTCCTTTAATCTCTTTTTTTTTTAATATATATATATGCATAAAATTGGCACAAAAACAATCTTTGTAAAAATACATGATTACTCTTTTGTAAATATAACTATATATATATATTATTTTTTATTTTTCCAAGAAGAACGAGATATCTCAAAACTAAAATTTCAAACACACAAGAAAATTTCCAATAATCTTCAAATAATAATTTTCCCTCTAACAAATACCCAACAAATAAATAATTTGATAAGAGTACATTTATTCTAAAACTCCCAATTGAATTTCCTTTACCAACAACATGTTTATTAGCCGATAGGCTCTTTATTGTGGGCTTTGCCCACGGAAAAGTCTCATGCCGGATTTTTAATGTCGTATTTGTAATGCCGGGAAATAAACTCCAAACATTATCTTCAGTCCCTCAAACTCTGATATTTGTGTTACAGACTCCGATATTTGTGTTACAGAATACGTCCGCCACATTTTGGGCCCATGCAAACAACTCGTAGTTTGTAGTGGCATGCGTGAAGAAACGGGCAGCTGAACTATATGATCTATTTTTAATTATTATATGCATTATAAAAAACTACAGTTAGGGCACCAACACTCACGCTTGAGAGACAGCACCGGGATTTTGTTGGAGAATGCCCACCGACGGCTTCAAGACTGCACTTCTCTCCAGTATCGCCATTGGATATCCATGAACTTAACACTTCACACGTCTTGTTATGCCCTGTTAACAACACTACTGCCATTGGATATCCATGAACTTAACACTTCACACGTCTTGTTATGCCCTGTTAACAGCACTGCCATTGGATATGCATGTAAAAAAAAACTACAGTTAGGGCACCAGCACTATGGTAACCTCACCGCCATTATGCTCTTTAAAATCTTTCCTTCCATTGTGTTCTTTACAAGTTTTAGCTTATGTGAATGGTTTGAAGTAATTGTGTTTTTTACAAGTTTTAGCTTATGTGAATTGTTTGAAGCAGCAATCGAAGGAGTTTTTCCTGCATATTTTGCTCCTTTTTGCTCATCGTCATTGGTGTGCAGACACAATTTGTGCAGAATCTTGAGGTAAAATGTTATAATAAGGTTTATTTGCTTTTGTTTGTGCATATTTCCTTCCATTGTGTTCTTTACAAGTTTTAGCTTATGCGAATGGTTTGAAGCAATTGTGTTCTTACAAGTTTTAGCTTATGGGAATGGTTTGAAGCAGCAATCGAAGGAGTTTTTCCTGCATGTTTTGCTCCTTTTTGCTCATCGTCATTGGTGTGCAGACACATTTTGTGCAGAATCTTGAGGTAAAATGTTATAGTAAGGTTTATTTTCTTTTGTTTGTTTAATTTTATTTTTTTGGGCATTTATCCTTTCAACAAAATATTTAATGTTTGTCTGGGTTTTTAAACCCAATAAACATAATCAGCCTGATTCTACCATGCCATTGAGCTGAAAGTTACGCAGATTTCTAATTATGGGTTATTGGTGGAAGTACATCTGATAGTTATCCACTGGAAACGGAAATAAATAATGTTCATCCAATCAAAATGAACGGTAAAATAAATAATGTTCATGCAAGTTACTCTATTTTGTGTGGATTTGGTAATGATACCAATCCTTATTGCATGATAAATGTGTGTCTCTGTATCTTTGAATTCTAGAATGGGTTTACCCGATTTCAATAGGTTGGTATGCTGTAAACTTTGAACTCTACAAGTGGGTGTGTGAGTTTTTGAATTCTTTAATTGGGTGTGCCTGACCCATTAATTTTTATTATGTTTTTGTGCCTGCACCTTTAAATTCTATAAGTAGATGAGCCCAAACTATTGATTTCTATTACTATTTATGACTCTTATACCCCTACATAGCCTAATTCCTCTATTATATGACTGGCCCAAAATAAGAAGGCTTAGACTGATATGTAACCACTTTTTTATCAACAATCATACTTTTCTTAGAGATATTACATGTCTGTGGGGCTCAGCTACTAAGAACTGCCCACTGCACTATACATAATGATAAGACATCATTATCTACGAAGTTTTCACATTCACTGTCCTTTGTCAAGAAACCCTTAATTGCATGATTGTCCCTGAGTTAGTGTTTTAAGGTCATTGTATCATATATTGTTATGACTGTCTCCTTTTCATTCTTTTTTAATCTTCAAAAATTACCTTATTTTAAAGGCTTAGGGGAAGGCCATCTGATCTTGTGCTAAACAAATTAATTAATAATTTCCCAATAAAATTAAGGAATATGTTTCTTTTTGTTAGCCTGGAAATACCTATTGCCAACTTCATATCGAACTACAAAAAGTTAAGTATGAGCGATTGAAGCTTAAGAGAAGAAACCCACTTCTAAAACTGGGTGGGCCAAGAAGTTCTTGTCAAAAGAAGCTAAGCTCCAAAGAAAATGGTATTATCTAGACTGTTGAGGAAATTGGTCTAACACAGATGTCTCAGTGCAAGAGTGGAAACCCTCAAATTTCTCAAAGGTTTGCAATTCCCTCGGGAATATTTGATCTACTCGATCTTTCAGAAGTTTTGACCATGGATGCCTAGAATGATTGTCTCAGCCCTGAAGACAAATATCATCTGCGTTCTTTTCTGCTAGAAGAAAATAAATCTGACTCATTAGTGGAATCTTTGATGAGGTCTAAGGATCAGTTGTTTAGGCATTTCACATTAATGCAATGTTTTTGTTGTTTTATGGTTAAGAGGTTCATGTGAGTTATACTGCAATGGCATTGTCTGTGCCCCCTTGTCTTTTGTTAAAGCCAAAAATCTGGCGCAGTTAACCAAATCCAAGAAATATTAATTGCATATTGATGGTATTTTTAGTAGTTCTATTGTCAAACTATTAAGCATGCATGACAGTCTACTGTTGGATTTGAATATTTCTAATTTTTTTCTTCATCAATAAAAATTGCAGTCTATTGATTACATGATTTTTTTCTAAATCAATAGTCTACATCATATTTTATGATTTATCACTAGAATGGGCAAGCAAGAGAAGAGAAATATTCAGTCTAAAATTAGACTATATTCTCAAATCTTAAAAACAACTGAATAATATTATAATTCTAATATATCATATTGTATCTTTCCTTTAGTTTAGATGTTTGTTGTATTTAAGCTTTTAATGCTTTCTTTTTTAAATTGATGCAAGTTTTAAATGTTTGATTCAAAATATTTTGATTTAATTTGGTTTGCATGATTAATCTGTATAAATAATCAGATTATTTGTACATAATTTGATTTGTCTGATTAATCTCTTTAAATTTTTATGTTATCTTTATTAAGTTTTAAATGCGATTAAAATAATTAAAATGTTAAATACAGCAACAAAAATAGAACACATAGATGACATGAATTTACTGATTCACCATTAAAAAAATACATGCACAAGAAAGTTTGATAATAGTCTCTTTATTCAATGCAGCAATTTTACAATAGTTTTCAGTTTTCATCCATATATTACAAGGGATAATTCCCCCAATTTATAAAATGTATTGAGACTATGATATGATAAAATAGGAGCAGTAAGAGAAAATCAAAGAACATGCTGGAATGTGAACAGTCAGTGGCGGACTTCACATATTAACAGTCTTTATACCTTCTTGGAGATGTTGTTTGATAATATAATTTGCATTTCAGTGTTTGCAAGGGATCTGAATAGATTTATTTGGGGCAAGGCTTCTATAATCAAGTACAAATAATTATATGCCAAGGTTCTCATGAACATTTGAACAGCAATTATTTGATAATAGATGAATAGATTTATTTGGGGCAATGCTTCTATAATCAAGTATAAATAATTACATGCCAAGGTTCTCATGAACGTTTGAACAACAATTATTTGTTAATTCTTTATCATTTTGATATAATGTGAATGATAAGTTTTTATATATGATAATATGAATAGAGCACATTCTTATTCGATTTTACACATGTCACAATATGGTGAGGATATAAATTTGATTATTGTTTATTCGCTTCTTATCAATAGCTGGATTTGGTTGTTACCACCATCCACTCATCATTTAAGAGGGTTTGATCCACTCGTCTCAGCAGCCCTCCACAAGTGGCCAACACTTATACCTGATCTGTAGTATAAACTCAGTGAGTTTGATTATTGTCATTGCAATTTGTATGTTTCCACACCAAAAATTGAGGCCAGTAAACTAACAAATACTTTTGTGGCCTCCCATTTTAAAACTTTTAAGACACTCCTTCCTATCGTGGGTAGGCCTTATTGAGAGATTATTAGCGGTCCAACCACTACTTTTAGTGAGATTATTGTGTTTTTTATGCAATAAGTTCCAGCTACTCTTACCAAATCTCTACAACTTTGTACAGATAGACTGTTGGCTGTTATTGGCAATGTAATGTTCGGTAGCTTCTCACAAGAGGTAATCACAATTTTCTCCAAGAAGCTGTGTCTAGAAAAAGTTGCTGAATCCTCAAGCTCAGTACAATAACTAATTTATGACTATTTAAGCTCAAATGAAAAGTATCCATTCTCTTTAAGGAAAAAAATCCACCTACACTCCACATAGACCATTCTAAAGGAGGTTAAATTCCCAAACATATAAAGTGCAGATTCATTCCAAGAACTTGGAAAACATTTCACAGAGCTTGGACGTCATGGCATACATGGTCATCTTGGATTCCATGGTATACATGGCTGACCTCATGCCATACATGGTCATATCAGCAATTGTAGGTACCACATGCCCAATTTTCCACTCACCTTCCTCCACATATAACGTGTACTTCTTCTTCAGCATTCCATACTTAAATAGAATATCTGCAATTTCCTTACTATGGTCAGCCCAGTCTACCACTGTAATTATCCATTCTCCTTGATGCACGTTAAGTCTGAAGGCAAAGAAAGGATCGTCAGAAAATGATTTATTTGCATCCTCTAGCGAAGTAGAGCTACCAACCACAATCACAAAGCAGGTGATAACTGTAATCCAACTTAACCATTTGACATCAGTTTTCTGAGGACCAATACTAGCATGAGAAGACATATATTGATTTAAAGTTGCTTCCACTCCATCCACTGCTTTAACAATCACACATGTGAAACGTGGTGGAACACTCTGAAATAAAAGACAAAACACTCTCAGTTCATCCACAGTAAATTCCTTTCAATTACAGGTCACTTGAAACATCACTTGTGAAAATCTAGGCAGAACAAATTACAAAACAAAGCTGAAGGTCAATAGTGGAATATAAACACTCCCTTAAAAATGAGATTTATGATTGGCTGTTAAAAGGAGTCTTCAAATCAATACCTTCAACTTGGCAATGCAATTCCAAATTTCTGCATTGCTCAACTGATGACTGTTGTTGGCAGCGTAGTGTTCTGGACCTTTGAGCTTTGTATATAAAGCATTCAACTATATCATTGGTAGTTGAGTTTGTAAACTGGTATATGTCTAACAGATCCATACATTTTTATGAAGCTTAATTGTTAGCAACTACGAGGTTCAATAAAAATTGATCAAGGTATTATTGTGCCTGGAGTGAGAGCATTGATCACCACATTCAACTCTAGGGTCTATGAATCCATCCTAAGAACCTTAAAAAACTGTCACAAAGCATTTTCAGATGATTTGAAGCTTCAAACTGTTTACAAGATTGCAGAAGCATTTCCTAGAAGTATTTTACAGAAATGTTAGATCCCACAAGCACTAAATAGAAGTGTTCACACAACTAAAAGATTGCATAAGCACACTCATATTTCTGTGAAATGTAAGATAGCTCATTATAATGTGGTAACCTGATAATAAATAGATTATGTTTTCAAGTTAGGGCATCTCCATTATGATAAACTAATGAAAAAAATTATGAACAATTGTTAGGAAGCTTCAATATATGCCTCTATAATAACTAGCAAGAAAAATTGAAATATAGTATATGCCCCTATAATAACATTTTTTCATTTAAAAGATTGCTTCTGGAATCAGTTGTGTATGTTTTCGTATATACAGTTGATTTCAAAAGCAGCCTTTTAAATTCTACATGGGCTGTGGAAAACTCATGCCAACTAATATTTTATCACTTGTTAGTTGTTACTACTGCATACCATTGCTTGTGCTGATTGTGTGGATGGATGAATTGTGCCCAATTTTTAAGAGTTTTTCTAATAAACAGTCTGCTTGGGTATGGGTTTCATGTTCTGCAGCGCGGTGATTCCTTTATTGGGAGAGATTACAATTTTGCTCCTTTTTGCTCATCGTCATTGGTGTGCAGACACATTTTGTGCAGAATCTTGAGGTAAAATGTTATAGTAAGGTTTATTTTCTTTTGTTAGTGCATATTTTTCTTGACTCTTTTAATTTTATGTTGATTGTTTTTTGAATAAACATTATTCTTGTTTTCCCTCTGCAAGCAGATTCGGGGCGATTGGAAGACAGTTGTAGGCATTAACAGAGAAGGAGAGCACATTAGAGCTATCTGCTTAAGAGAGGTTAGATTCTTTATCATAGAATACCAAGAAAAGATCTGTGCCTTGATCCTTCCTCTGTATTTGTGGGTGAATTTTCTTTCTCACTTGTAATTGTGAAGTCCACATTCACGATATACACAATTTTATTTCTTTTGTTGGACAATAGATTAGACACAGCTTGATAGTCTTCTGTTTCCTTAGTATTTCAATGATGAATATTTTGTGGGTGGTTTTTATTTAATCATCATTACTCTGCATTGAAAGCCCCCACTTCTTATCAATAGCTAGATTTGGTTGTTACCGCCATCCACTCATCATTTAAGAGGGTTTGATCCACTCGTCTCAGCAGCCCTCCACAAGTAGCCAACACTTATACCCAATCTGTAGTATAAACTCAGTGAGTTTGATGATTGTCATTGCGATTTGTATGTTTCCACACCTAGGATTTGTTAATCAAGGGAAAAATGCTTTTTCAATGCATTTACCATGATAGGTGCAAACATGTTATTTCCACTCCATTTTCGAGGAAATATGTATGAGGCCCATAAACTTTGTTAATTTGATATTTGATTATGAACCAGCCGCCAAAAATTGAGGCCAGTAAACTGACAAATACTTTTGTGGCCTCCCATTTTAAAACTTTTAAGACACTCCTTCCTATCGTGGGTAGGCCTTATTGAGAGATTATTAGCGGTCCAACCACTACTTTTAGTGAGATTATTGTGTTTTTTATGCAATAAGTTCCAGCTACTCTTACCAAATCTCTACAACTTTGTACAGATAGACTGTTGGCTCTTATTGGAAATGTAATGTTCGGTAGCTTCTCACAAGAGGTAATCACAATTTTCTCCAAGAAGCTGTGTCTAGAAAAAGTTGCTGAATCCTCAAGCTCAGGACAATAACTAATTTATGACTATTTAAGCTCAAATGAAAAGTATCCATTCTCTTTAAGGAAAAAAATCCACCTACACTCCACATAGACCATTCTAAAGGAGGTTAAATTCCCAAACATATAAAGTGCAGATTCATTCCAAGAACTTGGAAAACATTTCACAGAGCTTGGACGTCATGGCATACATGGCCATCTTGGATTCCATGGTATACATGGCTGACCTCATGCCATACATGGTCATATCAACAATTGTAGGTACCACATGCCCAATTTTCCACTCACCTTCCTCCACATATAACGTGTACTTCTTCTTCAACAATCCATACTTAAATAGAATATCTGCAATTTCCTTACTATGGTCAGCCCAGTCTACCACTGTAATTATCCATTCTCCTTGATGCACGTTAAGTCTGAAGGCAAAGAAAGGGTCGTTAGAAAATGATTTATTTGCATCCTCTAGCGAAGTAGAGCTACCAACCACAATCACAAAGCAGGTGATAACTGTAATCCAACTTAACCATTTGACATCAGTTTTCTGAGGACCAATACTAGCATGAGAAGACATATATTGATTTAAAGTTGCTTCCACTCCATCCACTACTTTAACAATCACACATGTGAAACATGGTGGAACACTTTGAAATAAAAGACAAAACACTCTCAGTTCATCCACAGTAAATTCCTTTCAATTACAGGTCACTTGAAACATCACTTGTGAAAATCTAGGCAGAACAAATTACAAAACAAAGCTGAAGGTCAATAGTGGAATATAAACACTCCCTTAAAAATGAGATTTATGATTGGCTGTTAAAAGGAGTCTTCAAATCAATACCTTCAACTTGGCAATGCAATTCCAAATTGCTACATTGCTCAACTGATGACTATTGTTGGCAGCATAGTGTTCTGGACCTTCGAGCTTTGTATATAAAGCATTCAACTATATCATTGGTAGTTGAGTTTGTAAACTGGTATATGTCTAACAGATCCATACATTTTTATGAAGCTTAATTGTTAGCAACTACGAGGTTCAATAAAAATTGATCAAGGTATTATTGTGCCTGGAGTGAGAGCATTGATCACCACATTCAACTCCAGGGTCTATGAATCCATCCTAAGAACCTTAAAAAACTGTCACAAAGCATTTTCAGATGATTTGAAGCTTCAAACTATTTACAAGATTGCAGAAGCATTTCCTAGAAGTATTTTACAGAAATGTTAGATCCCACAAGCACTAAATAGAAGTGTTCACACAACTAAAAGATTGCATAAGCACACTCATATTTCTGTGAAATGTAAGATAGCTCATTATAATGTGGTAACCTAATAATAAATAGATTATGTTTCAAGTTAGGGCATCTCCATCATGATAAACTAATGAAAAAAATTATGAACAATTGTTAGGAAGCTTCAATATATGCCTCTATAATAACTAGCAAGAAAAATTGAAATATAGTATATGCCCCTATAATAACATTTTTTCATTTAAAAGATTGCTTCTGGAATCAGTTGTGTATGTTTTCGTATATACAGTTGATTTCAAAAGTAGCCTTTTAAATTCTACATGGGTTGTGGAAAACTCATGCCAACTAATATTTTATCACTTGTTAGTTGTTACTACTGCATACCATTGCTTGTGCTGATTGTGTGGATGGATGAATTGTGCCCAATTTTTAAGAGTTTTTCTAATAAACAGTCTGCTTGGGTATGGGTTTCATGTTTTGCAGCGCGGTGATTCCTTTATTGGGAGAGATTACAATAAAAAAGAAACACTGCACTGCCCCATTGAAGATACTTTCCCTGTGGATTTTATTATTGAGAGTAAAATGATTTGATTTTGGGTTTTATCTTCTTCACATATTTGTAGAAATGCCGCCACATATTTTTCAACAAAGTTATTTCTCCTTGTAAGAGCTAACGATAAAAAAAATTGAGTGCATAGAATCTTAGGTAGAAGAGTAGGGAAAAATTTATGAAAGCATTTCTTGAGCAAAAGTCTTAAAGACACAGTTTTGGCCTTAGCAACATCCATATTGTCTTAGATTTGTGCTCAAGTCAACATCCACACCCTCTCAGAAAAGTTATCTCGGATAGAAAGGTAGAGCAAGTTTTATGAAAGTAGAATAAATTTTATATATACGTTTTTAGGAGGTAAAGGAGGAAAATTTTATGAATAGGGAAATAAATGTTCTTCGGCAGTAGAGTAGGGTAGGTTTTAGGAAAGCAGTTTACATACAAAGTCTTAGGTTGTTTTTTGGACAAGGTAACATCCATACTGTCTTGGATTTGAACCTGAATCAACATCTACACTCTCAGGAAAATACTTTCTATAAGTGAAGGTTTAATTCTATGAGTGAATGTTTAATTCTCTTTCCAGTTTCAAAAAAATCAGCTTAATATTTTCAACAGTGCTAGAGTTGATAGTTTCCATTTTTCACAGTTTACGTTTCATAGCATCGTTTTCAGTTTTAAAACTTTATAGAAGATTCAGGAACAATTTGGTTCAGATTCCAGTTTATCTTAAGTTTCAGACCTATGGATTGTACTGTATTATGATTTATATCATCAACGTTTCAATCACACTCTGTGATCCATAAACAAGATAAACAAAGCAAGAGAATTTCACAGTACATCCTGATGATGCATTACAGAGTGTGATCTGAAATGTTGATGATAAAAATCATTGCACAGTAAAATCCAAAAACACTTGTATCCATACTGTGGATTGTGGAAATTTGATAACTTACTAAAATTGTTGAACCAGAATTCAAAGGTATTGGATTGATGAGTCATGACCAGACAAACCTTGATATTACTATTTTCTTGTAACTTGACTTTGGTATAGTTCTGGAGAGATTTTTTCATAGGGTTTACAACTTGAGTTTTTTATTACCTTCAAAAAAGGGCCACATGATGAAGCAGATTGCATTTTTTAATTTATGTATTCAGTTCCTAATTCATGAAGTTCAGGATTATACAACACCATACAGTGCCCTCAGAAAATTGACTATCAATCTTAATAGCTCACAGGACTGCTCACACTTAGGCTTCACCATTTATAATGCATGTGACTATAATATGATGTTATCTATTAAATTATTGAACTTCTGTCATCAATTTGTTTTCTTTTCAATCATGTGGCCCATTCCCTCATGTGATGTATTTTCAACACATTTTTTCAATTTTTCTCCTTCACATGTAGAGTGCCATATAATTTTCTACAAGAGGCACTCTTCTAGCCTCTTGGCACCTTGGTCATTCTCACCATCACATTTCAGTAGGAAAAATAAATCATATTAAATGGCACACCTTAAGCATAAGGAAGACCAACATTAGTTACGTCTTGTTTCTTATCTTCAACATTTAGCTGAATTTCAGTGGCAGTCCGTTTCTCTCTCTCATTCTTATAGATTGCTCCCTCTGGATGCTTGCATATAATGACATAATACATGACAAAAATCCTCAAAATATGAGTGCCTGCACATAAACCATAGAACATTTAGTATTTACAGGCCATCAATATAAATCATAAATCAAATCAAAATACATTTATAGCAATTCCAATCATCTAAGTCCATCATATGGCTATTTGCAGACCCTCAACATCAAGAAGATTTATAGATGCCATAGAATCTTGTATCCACATGATGATTTACAGACCCTCACAACAGTGATTTTAGACATCATAGACATAAACTGAAACAGCCAGAGACGCTTTGTTGCAAACCTGAAAATATAGAATCTTAGTATGAATAGTATCATATATTCTTCAAACTCACTACAGAACAATCAAACTATGGCTGACAATAGTGTATGGCTCTCAATGGTGTTTGTATTTGTAGTTATGTTTTGCTCTTTCTGTTAATTGTTTTTGTTTTGACAATAATATTTTTAATACTTCATTTTTAACTTTCCTTTTTGTTAATTCTTAATTTTACATTTATATTGTTTGTAGCTATGTCTACATTATTGACTACAAATGCAATCAAGCTTATGAACGACGACAATCTAGGCTTGGATCCTCATCTCCAAGTATTAGCTACCTCAAACTTTGGCCGTGGTGCTGAGAGAAACAATCGATATAGAATAGACCTTTCTGATGGAGAGCATAAACAAAGAGCATCATTGCCACAAAAGTACAACCACTATATAACTTCTAAGCAAATTCACAAGGGATCTATTATACAACTAACAAAATACAGTTGTCCAATGATTTGTAGTTCAAGGTTAGTATGAAAGTTCAATACTATTTCTATACCTTATAATCCAGTTTTCAACTTCTACAATATATTACTAATTATATTTTTACTTACAATTACGTAGGTGGATTGTCATTTCACAACTAGAGCTTGCATGTACAGATCATGCCATCATTGGTGAACCTGTCTTCCTATTTCCAGAGCAAGAGGAACATCTACAGAACGATGCTACAGATACATTTGATTATCTTGTATCACCAACAACCCCAAACTCTAAAAAAATGATGTTTGGCATAGACCCATCTCAATCTAAGAAGGATGTATCTATTAGCATCAGTCCTATCAAAAGTTTGAACCCTTTTCAAACAAGGTGGACTATCAAAGGCCGTGTAACTATGAAAAAAGAAATCCACCGGTACACCAATCAAAAGGGAAGTGGACAAGTTTTCAGCTTTGATATCATAAATAGTGAACACACAGAAACACGTGTCACTTGCTTCAATGAAGTTGTAGACATTCATTTTGGAAACATTAATATTGGATCTGTATATTCATTATCTGGTGGGACCATTAAATCTGCTAATAAGCTTTACAACAAGCTAAATAGTGGAATAGAAATTACCTTAATGGTTGAATCAAAGGTGACAGTCTGTGAAGATGACCTCTCTATTCCAAAACATCAATTCTCTTTCACACCTATCAAGGAAATTGTGAGTAAGAGTAATAATTCAGTTGTGGATGTTATTGGAATTGTTGTTTGTGTAGATCCAAGCTCTAATATAAGGAGGAGGGATGGTACAGAGGTTTTGAGGTGGGGCATCAAGATATTAGATATGTCTGCATCAACTATAGATGCAACTTTATGGGGACCAACAACTCAGAAAGAAGGCACAAAACTTCAACACATGTACCACTCAGAACAAACCATTGTTCTAGCTATTAAAAATGGACGTGTTTCTGACTATAATGGAAAGGTAATAAGAACATTTGTAACTACACACCTA
>VDFB02276834.1:0-33838 GCA_007258455.2 Sequoia sempervirens
GGGTTGTGGAAAACTCATGCCAACTAATATTTTATCACTTGTTAGTTGTTACTACTGCATACCATTGCTTGTGCTGATTGTGTGGATGGATGAATTGTGCCCAATTTTTAAGAGTTTTTCTAATAAACAGTCTGCTTGGGTATGGGTTTCATGTTTTGCAGCGCGGTGATTCCTTTATTGGGAGAGATTACAATAAAAAAGAAACACTGCACTGCCCCATTGAAGATACTTTCCCTGTGGATTTTATTATTGAGAGTAAAATGATTTGATTTTGGGTTTTATCTTCTTCACATATTTGTAGAAATGCCGCCACATATTTTTCAACAAAGTTATTTCTCCTTGTAAGAGCTAAAGATAAAAAAAATTGAGCGCATAGAATCTTAGGTAGAAGAGTAGGGAAAAATTTATGAAAGCATTTCTTGAGCAAAAGTCTTAAAGACACAGTTTTGGCCTTAGCAACATCCATATTGTCTTAGATTTGTGCTCAAGTCAACATCCACACCCTCTCAGAAAAGTTATCTCGGATAGAAAGGTAGAGCAAGTTTTATGAAAGTAGAATAAATTTTATATATACGTTTTTAGGAGGTAAAGGAGGAAAATTTTATGAATAGGGAAATAAATGTTCTTCGGCAGTAGAGTAGGGTAGGTTTTAGGAAAGCAGTTTACATACAAAGTCTTAGGTTGTTTTTTGGACAAGGTAACATCCATACTGTCTTGGATTTGAACCTGAATCAACATCTACACTCTCAGGAAAATACTTTCTATAAGTGAAGGTTTAATTCTATGAGTGAATGTTTAATTCTCTTTCCAGTTTCAAAAAAATCAGCTTAATATTTTCAACAGTGCTAGAGTTGATAGTTTCCATTTTTCACAGTTTACGTTTCATAGCATCGTTTTCAGTTTTAAAACTTTATAGAAGATTCAGGAACAATTTGGTTCAGATTCCAGTTTATCTTAAGTTTCAGACCTATGGATTGTACTGTATTATGATTTATATCATCAACGTTTCAAATCACATTCTGTGATCCATAAACAAGATAAACAAAGCAAGAGAATTTCACAGTACATCCTGATGATGCATTACAGAGTGTGATCTGAAATGTTGATGATAAAAATCATTGCACAGTAAAATCCAAAAACACTTGTATCCATACTGTGGATTGTGGAAATTTGATAACTTACTAAAATTGTTGAACCAGAATTCAAAGGTATTGGATTGATGAGTCATGACCAGACAAACCTTGATATTACTATTTTCTTGTAACTTGACTTTGGTATAGTTCTGGAGAGATTTTTTCATAGGGTTTACAACTTGAGTTTTTTATTACCTTCAAAAAAGGGCCACATGATGAAGCAGATTGCATTTTTTAATTTATGTATTCAGTTCCTAATTCATGAAGTTCAGGATTATACAACACCATACAGTGCCCTCAGAAAATTGAATATCAATCTTAATAGCTCACAGGACTGCTCACACTTAGGCTTCACCATTTATAATGCCTGTGACTATAATATGATGTTATCTATTAAATTATTGAACTTCTGTCATCAATTTGTTTTCTTTTCAATCATGTGGCCCATTCCCTCATGTGATGTATTTTCAACACATTTTTTCAATTTTTCTCCTTCACATGTAGAGTGCCATATAATTTTCTACAAGAGGCACTCTTCTAGCCTCTTGGCACCTTGGTCATTCTCACCATCACATTTCAGTAGGAAAAATAAATCATATTAAATGGCACACCTTAAGCATAAGGAAGACCAACATTAGTTACGTCTTGTTTCTTATCTTCAACATTTAGCTGAATTTCAGTGGCAGTCCGTTTCTCTCTCTCATTCTTATAGATTGCTCCCTCTGGATGCTTGCATATAATGACATAATACATGACAAAAATCCTCAAAATATGAGTGCCTGCACATAAACCATAGAACATTTAGTATTTACAGGCCATCAATATAAATCATAAATCAAATCAAAATACATTTATAGCAATTCCAATCATCTAAGTCCATCATATGGCTATTTGCAGACCCTCAACATCAAGAAGATTTATAGATGCCATAGAATCTTGTATCCACATGATGATTTACAGACCCTCACAACAGTGATTTTAGACATCATAGACATAAACTGAAACAGCCAGAGACGCTTTGTTGCAAACCTGAAAATATAGAATCTTAGTATGAATAGTATCATATATTCTTCAAACTCACTACAGAACAATCAAACTATGGCTGACAATAGTGTATGGCTCTCAATGGTGTTTGTATTTGTAGTTATGTTTTGCTCTTTCTGTTAATTGTTTTTGTTTTGACAATAATATTTTTAATACTTCATTTTTAACTTTCCTTTTTGTTAATTCTTAATTTTACATTTATATTGTTTGTAGCTATGTCTACATTATTGACTACAAATGCAATCAAGCTTATGAACGACGACAATCTAGGCTTGGATCCTCATCTCCAAGTATTAGCTACCTCAAACTTTGGCCGTGGTGCTGAGAGAAACAATCGATATAGAATAGACCTTTCTGATGGAGAGCATAAACAAAGAGCATCATTGCCACAAAAGTACAACCACTATATAACTTCTAAGCAAATTCACAAGGGATCTATTATACAACTAACAAAATACAGTTGTCCAATGATTTGTAGTTCAAGGTTAGTATGAAAGTTCAATACTATTTCTATACCTTATAATTCAGTTTTCAACTTCTACAATATATTACTAATTATATTTTTACTTACAATTACGTAGGTGGATTGTCATTTCACAACTAGAGCTTGCATGTACAGATCATGCCATCATTGGTGAACCTGTCTTCCTATTTCCAGAGCAAGAGGAACATCTACATAACGATGCTACAGATACATTTGATTATCTTGTATCACCAACAACCCCAAACTCTAAAAAAATGATGTTTGGCATAGACCCATCTCAATCTAAGAAGGATGTATCTATTAGCATCAGTCCTATCAAAAGTTTGAACCCTTTTCAAACAAGGTGGACTATCAAAGGCCGTGTAACTATGAAAAAAGAAATCCACCGGTACACCAATCAAAAGGGAAGTGGACAAGTTTTCAGCTTTGATATCATAAATAGTGAACACACAGAAACACGTGTCACTTGCTTCAATGAAGTTGTAGACATTCATTTTGGAAACATTAATATTGGATCTGTATATTCATTATCTGGTGGGACCATTAAATCTGCTAATAAGCTTTACAACAAGCTAAATAGTGGAATAGAAATTACCTTAATGGTTGAATCAAAGGTGACAGTCTGTGAAGATGACCTCTATTCCAAAACATCAATTCTCTTTCACACCTATCAAGGAAATTGTGAGTAAGAGTAATAATTCAGTTGTGGATGTTATTGGAATTGTTGTTTGTGTAGATCCAAGCTCTAATATAAGGAGGAGGGATGGTACAGAGGTTTTGAGGTGGGGCATCAAGATATTAGATATGTCTGCATCAACTATAGATGTAACTTTATGGGGACCAACAACTCAGAAAGAAGGCACAAAACTTCAACACATGTACCACTCAGAACAAACCATTGTTCTAGCTATTAAAAATGGACATGTTTCTGACTATAATGGAAAGGTAATAAGAACATTTGTAACTACACACCTATCCATAGATTCGGATATAGAAGAAGCAAAACAACTTAAAAATTGGTATGCACAGAATGGGGCTAATATTGTACCTTCCTCCACAAAGCTTGATGATATGCTTCCTATTATCACAAGAATGACAATTGCAAACATTCGAGAACAATCAGCAAAAATAATACAACCCATCCAATTCATTGCAAAGGCAACAATACTATTCATCAAATCTAACTCCTTCTGTTATCCAGCTTGTCCTCTTCAATCAGATGGAAAACAATGTAAGAAAAGGGTTATTCAAAATGAAGAAGATAAATGGTATTGCTCAAAGTGTGCAGCAACATTTGCAGATTGCAATTATAGGTACATACTTCAAGTCAAACTGGAGGATCACACAGATATAATATGGGCAGTTGCATTTGATGAGATAGCAACAAAAATCATGGGTATGTCTGCACAAGAACTATATACACTGCAATTTAATCATGAAGCAGAGACAAGTACCAAAGATGTAATAAGAAGTGTTATCCTTACACAATTCTTATTCACACTGTCATGCAAAAATGAGACATACAATAATGAAGAGCGCTTGAAAGCAACAATCATTAACGTTGATAAGATAGATTTTACTGCAGAGAGCAAATTCTTGGTTTCTAAAATCAATGACATGTGCAGTGATATGAACAATTAGGAATACATTCCTTATTTTCTATGAAACAGTGTATATATTATTATACTTGTATATATTCTTGTACTGATTTGTGAATAAAAATCACATTGTTAGCCATGGCCTCTATTTTTAATAGAGCTTTTTCTGATAGATAAATATTCTGTATTTTTCTCTATTTAGTGAAATTGCATCAACTTTCTACATTGAAGTACTTTCATGTTTCTCAGCTGCCCAACTGAACACTTTTGACAACTTCATGTAATTGGCATTTAGTTCAAATGTATAATTCTCAATTCCTATTTATTTACATTGACTGCATTTCAACTTGCATAATTTTCTGCTAATTACCACAATCTCTATTAAGCTGAATTAATCATCTTTTGTTTTCTGATGAATAAGCTAATGCATTATAAACTCTGAGTGGCAAACAATAATTAGGAATCAGGATAGAAATTTATTTTCCTTCAATAGCTGATTATGGCATGGATTTATTTGTCTTCAAGAGCTGATCAGTAGAGTGCGAATGATCTTATTCAATTAACAATTTCATTTCCTCTTTGAGTATGTGTTCTTTCAGTATCCTTTAATTAAGGAAAACAACCAATCATTCTAGGTTTTGGGTTAATGATTCGATTTCCTCTTTCAGTATGTGTTTTTTCATTTGATTTTGTAAGTTTCCACAGCACTGGCTTCTACCCATTGGTGTACACAGCATGAAATATAAAGTACCCTGTTCACTATATGATACAGAAACATCTAATAAAGAAACAGAAAAACAGTGCCAAATAGTAAAGATTGAACTAGAAGACCTTCCAGATTCTTTGTCATGCAATTGTGAGCTTACAGAAGTTATGGATTCTAGCATCTATGGTAGATAGTGTACTTGTAGAAAAAGCCCACAGGATTTTTAGCGATATATATCTCTTAAATGATAAATATAGCAAGTGGTTTTTTTAATGAATTGTATATTTTACTTAATCAAATAATTGCAATGAAATGTGACATTGAACTGGTCAAAACAACTGATGAAATATACAGTAAAATGATTCAAGAACCATTGTCTGTGTTTTAAACTGTTAAATTCAAAGTGTATATTATATTAAAAACCTTGCAAAGAGACTCATTGACGTAAATATAGCAAGCCATGGTGCAATAAAAATTCCCTTCTCTCATGAAACTTTTTAAAATCTCGTGAATATTTCATTTTAGAATGATAGAAGCAAGCATACACTGCCAAATAACAAGCTTGCACTTTGCTTTGTGTCAGATAAACATAACCTAGAATATCTAAGAGTAAATCCTTAATAAACCTATATTTACTAGACATGTTTGTGAATACAGTGGTAAAAACTACATTTATAGCAGTTGAAGCAGCTTTGTGGCCCAAGGCAAAAAAAAAGCACCAGATAGTGTCCAAATCCTATCGCAACAGAATTTGTACTTTCTTTAATAACATTTGTCTCGAAGGAAATCAAAACAAGCATTAATAATTCCTTAATTTAAACATGCCTAAAACCATATAGATAATACCAAGTCTTCAACAACTTTTATGCAGCTACCCACCTTAAATAGATATGCCCCAAAGTGCAGCTCCAACCTAATCTAAGATCATTTTCAATGTACAAAAAACTACGCACAAAATATACAAAACCTCATATCATGAAGAATGAATATCACATCAATGAATCTTTAAAGACCACAAGCTGACCCATTCATATTCTGGCTTAGTTAACCAGATCCAAGAAATATTAATTGCATATTGATGGTATTTTTAGTAGTTCTATTGTCAAACTATTAAGAATGCATGACAGTCTACTGTTGGATTTGAATATTTCTGATTTTTTTCTTCATCAATAAAAATTACAGTCTATTGATTATGTGATTTTTTCCTTCATCAATATTCTACATCATATTTTACGATTTATCATTAGAATGGGCAAGCAAAAGAAGAGAAATATTCACTCTAAAATTATAATATATTCTCAAATCTTAAAAAACAACAGAATAATATTATAATTCTAATATATCATATTGCATCTTTCCTTTAGTTTAGATGTCTGTTGTATTTAAACTTTTAATGCTTTCTTTTTTAAATTATTGCAAGTTTTAAATGTTTGATTCAAAATATTTTGACTTAATTTGGTTTGCATGCATGACTTACTATGATTAATCTGTATAAATAATCAGATTATCTGTACATAATAATCTCTGTAAATTGCTATGTTATCTTTGTTAAGTTTTAAATGCAATTAAAAGAATTAAAATGTTAAATACAACAACAAAAATAGAACACAAATGACATGAATTTACTGATTCACCATTAAAAAATACACGCACAAGAAAAAATCATAATGGTCTCTTTATTCAATGCAGCAATTTTACAGTAGTTTTCATCCATATATTACAAGGGATAATTCCCCCAATTTATAAAATGTATTGAGACTATGATATGATAAAACAGGAGCAGTAAGAGAAAATCAAAGAACATGCTGGAATGTGAACACCCAGTGACGGACTTCACATATTAACAGTCTTTATCATCAAGTATAAGTAATTATATCTCAAGGTTCTCATGAACATTTGAACAATAAAAAATCCAAATAAACATTGATTTGACAACTAGATGGGACCATTCTATTTCCATTTAAAATGTTTATTTGTCAATTTGATGGCAATTTGTTTTTACATTTGCAGCGCATCATTTTATTGTTGAAGAGTTGCAAAAGGAAAAAAGATTGTTAATAATTAAACGTCATTCTCACAAAAACAAGTCAGTCACTTTTAACTATTTCTTTCAGAAAATTTTATTTTTCATTAAGCTTATTTCCTCTTCCATTGTAACAATTCATTGCATTTACTTTGCTTATTACTATTAGTAATTAGTTAAGTTTGTAGCTTGTAAGTGCAATAGATATTTGGGTAGTATAGGGTTATGATTAAGCTTGTTTTTATATAGAAGTAAGTAAAAAATAGAGGACTTTCCATTTTCTAAATAATTGAGATCCATAAACTACTCTCAAATCTCCTAATTCCACTTATTCAAATAGCAAATTATGGCATTACTTCCATAGATAATAAAACTAGAACCATTGTAGGTGGCCCTGCGAACTATATCTATGTCATGTACTATCCAAAATTAGTTATTTCAATATTGCATGTTTCATTTACATTTTATTCATCTCAGCTACATTTTTTCATTATATACTATTGTAATCGCATTCATTTTTTCATTCCATATGTAGATGTACAAAGAAATACAACTTTCTTGTATTAGTCCATGTCTTTTTCTCATTACTATTAGAAATCATGACTCCTATTTTGAATTACAGATGATGGACACTAGAAACGAAAAAAGTCAAACTGAACCCCGTCAAATAGAACTTCAAAGAATACAAAGTCGTAAAAGAAGTCGAGAGTACTATTCTCGTCATAAAGAAGAAATTATTGCTCGTCGTCACCTGCAAAACATACAAAAACAAACACCAAATGAAATAGATACTACACCATCAACGAGCAACAACAGTAACTTCATGATCGCATCAAAAAAATTCCGACACAGAATAGATGCTCTATCAAATTTACAAACATGCACTATATGTAAGGAATGCTACCCTGGCATGCTTGTTCAATCATCTAATGATAATTGTATTTGTAAACGATGTTTCAATGAGAAAGGCGTTCATCGATTTTCATCACTTAATAATATGGACCCAGGAGAACAACCACCTATGTTGCAAAAACTCACTCAAGTAGAAGAGATGCTCATAGCAAGGGTAAACCCAATATTACAAGTAACCCACGCTCGTGGAGGACAATATAAATACAACGGCCACACAATTAGCTTTCCACAGGACATAAAAAGTATTGCCAAAATACTTCCACATAGAATTACAGACCTAGATGTCCTAATAGTTCGAAGATTGCATACACAAGGAAACTATTACGACTGTTATGTAAGTAGGAGTCGTATTATAGAAGCATTGCAATACAAGATCAAATATGACCCATACTATAGCGATGTTGAAATAAATGCATCCTACTTAGAACAACTCCCTGAAACAAGTACAAACATTTCAGACATGCTTCACACCATAGAATTTGCCGAAGAAATAGTCCTACCAAACAACGAATCTAACGTTAACGATCAACATGATCAAGATGCATCAACATACACATCATCATTTATGGTAAGCCTACCAGGTAGACGTCGTGAGCTAGATATCATTAAACAAACACTACAAATTGAACACCCAACAAATAACATTATTGATTGGCCTGAAATAAGCTCTTCTCCAATAAATGAATACAATACTGAAGGCCTCTTTGATATGGCATTTCCCACACTCTTTCCAGATGGAAAAGCACTACAAATGCAAGCACGAATTAGAGAAGTACAAATGCATGAATATGCATTACATCTAATGAGATTCCATGACCAAAGATTTGGAAGGCATCCAAGGTTTCGATATTTTATCTCCAACCTTATGATGCGTCATCGTAGCCAAGGACTTGCAACGGTTTTCCTTAAAAGAAATGTAGAAGAAAACATACCAGCCACTATTGAAAACCTTCATACACACTTGAAAAATCTTCCTAACAAATAGTTAGCTGAGCAACTTATGCATTTCGGATCTACCATGAGAGGGACAAGACCATATTGGAACAAGTGTTGTACTGATCTAACAAATATGATCAACCAAATAGGCTCGCCCACTCTATTCTTCACATTAAGTGTAGCAGATACAAAATGGCCAGATTTACAACGACTACTCTCAAATGATATAAGATTTACAATGCAATCAAATAAAATTCGCACAGATAACATCATCAATAACCCCCATACCACATCCCTATATCTACATCAACGATTCACAATATTTCGTGAGGAGGTCATTGAAAAGCTCCTCCATACAAAAGAATATTGGTATAGGTATGAATGGCAACATCGAGGGACCGCACATGTTCATGGATTCCTTTGGCTAGAAAATGCTCCAGACATGGACAAACTTGATTGGAAAGATAACTTAGAAGTGGAAAGAGCAAGAAAATTCTTTGACACATACGTTACTGCTTGGAACCCTCGTGCTATATCTAATGGAAACAACACAACACATCGATCTCCACTTGATGATCCATGTTTGTTAAACACAGCTGAAATCTTTAGTACAAATCCCTCTCATGACTATGAGGAGTTAATTAATCGCGTCCAAAGGCACACAAAATGCACGGAGGGAACATGCCTACGTAAGAAGGGGAAAAAATTAGAATGTCGATACAAAGCTCCATGGAAAGAACAAATTATCTCTACATTATCATGTGACAATGATGGTAAAAAAAAATATGAACCAGCAAGAAATGATGATAGATTAAACATACATAATCGAGAAATGATTTCAATATGGAGAGAAAATATAGATTGCCAACCTGTCATCTCACGAACACTTGTTCTCAAATACATTGCCAAGTATGCATCAAAATCAGAGAAAAAATCAGAGAGTTGTGTTAATATGCTTACAAGAATAGCTACAAATCAAAAACCTAAAGACAAAGCTTTAACAGCATACCGAAAATTCATGACAAAACTAGTAGTTGAACGTGATATCGGAGCACAAGAAACATGTCATATGCTCCAAAAATTGCCCCTTGTCATATGTAACCGATCATTTATGTCATTGAATGTTGGCCGAAAAGAATTTCACCGCTTCACAAGAACAACAAATGAAAACAAACTCCAATCAAGCTACTTACATTCTTATATGCAACGCCCTCCACACCTAGAAGCAATAACATTACTTGAATATGCAAGATCCTTCTCCTATTCTTCAAGTCGCAAAGGATGTAAATGGAAAGAGAGGAAACAAAAAGCAATCGTCAATGTTTTCCCAAAGTTCTATACTATTCCAAAGCAGGATTCAAAACATTATGAAACATTTTGTTGGAGTGAATTACTCTTATACAAGATTTTTCGTGACATAAAAACTGACATAGGCCTTACTAAAGATACAATAATAAAAAATTGGAACCAAATGAATACAAACACATATGATGTATGACACATAAATCGCACAATTGACATGGAAGCTAATAATGAAGAGGAAGAAGATAGTGGTAATGAGGAAAACACAACAGATACATTACAATTGAATGAATGGGAATTGTTGTCACAAATGGGACTTACTAATAATGTCAATCTAGATGAGCTCCAAATACTCGGTAGGCATGATTTTGATAATAACAATGAATGGGATCAACATAGCGTACACCCAGATTTACATGCAACTGCAATTGACTTCATAAAGATGAATAAAATTTGTAGCCATAATGAAAACATGGGCATGAGCTTCGATGTCCCAAATTACACATTATCACCAAAACAAAAATTAGTGCTCACAATAATTACAAACCACTACAAAGATCAATCCTTAAACAAGCCCTTGCATATGATCATTCAAGGAACTGCAGGAACTGGAAAATCATACCTTATTTCTTGCATAAGAAATGCACTTCAAAGTAAGCTACCACAACAAAAGAGCCAACTGCTTGCTTTAGCTCCAACAGGAATTGCTGCATTTAATATACGCGCATCAACCATACATTCAACACTTAGGATTCCTATAAAAGAAATGAAACCATTGCAAGGACAAACACTAACAACATTTCAAGAAGAAATGAAACACATAAGGTACATTCTCATAGATGAAATGAGTTTCATAGGCCCAAAGCTATTATTAAAGATAGATAGTAGACTACGTGAAGCATTTCCCCAAACACAAAACCTCAGCTTTGGTGGTGTATCTATAATTCTAATAGGCGACCTAGCACAACTACCACCTGTCATGGACAAACCCATCTATGCATCACACTCCAATGCCAAACTGCTATGGGAACAATTTACTACAGTTGTTACATTACAAACAATGTTTCGTCAACAAGGTGATGATCCGACCCAAACACACTTTCTTAAAACATTAAAAAACTTACGCAATGCAGAACCAACACACCAAGATTGGGAGATGTTAATGACCCGCACAAACAAACTACTTACAACTACTGAAAAACAAGAATTTGACAACTCCATTCACCTTTTTGCAACAAATGACTTGGTCAAACTACACAACAAAAAAATGCTAAAACAACTAAACCTTCCAATTGCAATAAGTATTGCAACAAACACAAGAAACAAATCAAACATTGATGTTGATGATAATCATCTTGAAAAAGAACTCCTATTATGCAAAGGACAACAAATCATGCTAACAACAAACTTATGGACTCAAGCAGGACTTGTAAATGGATCCCTTGGGGAGGTTGTTGATATTGTTTACAATCTAGGCTCAAAACCACCAGATGTTCCAATGTATGTTGTAGTAAGAATCAATAACTACACTGGGCCACCATGGAACCAAAATGATCCAAAGGCTATACCAATAATACCTATATCACTAGGTAATCATAGGCAAATTCCATTAACAATGGCATGGGAAATTACTATACATAAATCCCAAGGCCTAACCCTACAAAAAGCAACAATTGATATTGGTAAAATAGAAAGACAAGGGACTAACATTTACAGCTATATCAAGAGTAAAATCATTAAATGGACTTCGTATTCAACCAATGTTCTCTTTTGAGCGGTACTCTAGAGTGCAAAACAATCCATACACAATTATCAGAAAAAAGGAGGAACGATTACAATTACTCTCACTATGAAAGAATCAGGTATACACTTGCCAATCCAATCTCTTTCACATTAACTTTCAAACTACTTTCCACTACGTAGTAGACAAAATGTCTTTACAAAATATTATCCCCTTCACTAACTCGCTCAAACTTTTTTGGTATGCAGATGGAAACTAAGCAAAATAAAACATATTCTCCAAACAAAATTTCCAACATCTCAGTCCAATACAAGTTGAAATGGCAAAAGATAAGGCGATACATGGAAGGTGCAACATTAGTTCCTCCTCAACATCAATTACATGTATGTATAACACTCCCTTCTCTACTCAAACTCTATATTACTTGTTATTTCACTACAAACAACAACTCACCCTCAATTACAAATATCAATAGTAATTGCAACGTCAAGCTATTTATGTAAAAGAAAATTGACCTCTACTGATGTTCGATGTCTTTGCTTAACAGGGTCAGGCATTGCTTGAAGAATACACATCTTTTAAGAAAAAATAACATGCAAATCAAGCTGGTTCCTCAAGACTCTATTGGCAATGTGACCGCTTATTATGTATGTATTCTAAATTACAGTCTCAAATCAATTCATATAGATACAAAACAAAACAATTGCATGTTGTCAAAAAGGTCACTCCAGCTAAATTCCTTCATAATTCAAGACCGTCTTTTCAACTAATCTGCTCAAAGCTGCATTTGACTTAAAAAATCAAACCTTATACTCATTACTTTTACTAGCCTAAACTATCTCAGTTTTATATGTGTAACACTGCAGTAAAAATCACATCAACCAACTTCATGGAGAATCTGCTAGCACTGTGACTGCTTATTATGTATGTATTTGAAATTACACTCTACTTCATTGCTTATTTTGGTGCTTAACTCTTTGTAGATATATGATATATATTATGCTATGTTTGCAGCTTACTATTATGTTTCTTGTTATTTACGGCTACAATTTTTTAGATATATTTTAACAACCACCTCAATGGCCCTATTCCAACAAGTGGATTGTTCTCAAGATTTAGATATGATAGGTATTTTATTTTTTATTTTTTTCATTTCCTTACTTCTCATAATGTATGAATAAACCTATCCATTGGTATCCACCTAACTTGGATTTTCCTTTTTTTGTTGCATGCTATATTATGGCCCACAATTTTAAAGGCAATCCAGGATTTTGCAATGGTGTTGTGCACAATCAATAAGGTTTACCTTCCCAGCTATGAATTATGAACGACCACCTCCTTGTCTTCAGAAGTGTATATAGAAGAAATAATCAGAATTGCCAAGTACTTCATCACTTCGTGGTAAATGGATCTCTTACTTAAATTGCTTGCTTTTGCAATATTTGTAGATGAGTAATGGACAACTTCCAGTTGGACCTCTACATGTTGGATTGCAACATCTGCTTGGTGGCCTATCATTAGTGGTATGGCACTCACAGTCACCTCCTACTGTCATGAATCACCACAGGCTACCTTTAATAGACTATGCCTTTGCCATTTTCCATGCTTTACTACCATTGCTAATCTTGCTTTTCACAGAGTCTTGAGGGCTATGAATGCATCTCATGACTGTGAACTTCCCTGAGGATATAAGTAATACTGTTTGTGACAGTCATTTGGTTGGCTGTAGGTTAATGCTACCTTGTAATCACCAATCTGCCCTTCCTCACAAGTCTGTTATTCATCATGCAATCTGCTCCTTTGTTGTCTCTCATTCACAAACTCTGCCATGATAGTCAATAACTTCCCCTCCATGACCTTTGACTGCTCTTTTCATGTCATTGAAAGTTGAATGATTCTCCTTGGTAATGATAGCTATCCTTTCCATGACTGTCCCATGCTAACTCAATGATTGTCCTTCATTGCATCAATAATATGAATGTCATTGACTGATCTTGTTGTCTCACTGCCATCTTCAAGTGTTCACAGTCAGATCAAGTGAAAAAGCCTTCATTAAGCACAACTTACAAAGCACTGTCTTTAGACTATATTGATCATAAATTACAAGGACATTGACTGTTACGGACTTGACTGTCATAACCTACTGTCATTATACCAAGTCATAAAGAGTTCATTGCAGGCCTCACGGTCATTAGGATAATTCACAATACAAAAGTCTCCATGAACAGTCATTAGGACTGTTGTAGGGTGTTCACTTGTAAGGTATAGTCACAAAAGCTTTTTACTATCCTTACCATGTCTTTGACTGTTATACTAATAACTAAATATTCTTCAAAACTTCAAAATTGTCTTATTCACTTGATTTCTACCCCTTCCTCATAGCATGATGCGGCTGCTTTGCAAGGTTGGAAAGAAAGAATGTTGTTGCTGGTGATGGTGCCATGAAAGACTACCCTTAAGACCATTTTTTGCCCTCTTTTAAAATATTTATGCACAGCCACTGTCCTCAATATGAACCCTCAATATGGCTGCTCATCTTTATGGACCGTTGCCTCTGAAATGGATTGCACCTCTTTACTTTGACTCTATTCATTTGAACTGCTCTTAAACGATCCTCACTTGATAGCTGCTTAACCAGTGGACTGTCTGTCTTTTGCTGCTCTTAAACTGTGATGTCAGTCCTTCCTATCCAATCAATGCATGTTGTCTATCATAATGGAGAGTTATGCTCTTTCTGACTATTCACTGCCCTTAATTTAGATCATGGCATCGTCTACATAGGACTGTCATGGTCAAATAAGACTGTTTAACTTGAAAATCCTATATAGCTGCCCTTTTAGTGCACATTCAAGACGACTGTCCTTTCAATATGACCAAGTCTTTTGGACTGTTACTTAGCATAACTATCATCAAAAGTTCCCGAGCTATCTTTCCATTATGTTTATATCACTTAACCATTGTAAACCTTCACATGCCTTTTCAAGACTGTCATCATATCTGCCCTCTTGAAGTCACTAACTTGACCACAATTACCATGCAATGGGAGATATATTTGTAGCTTAAAAAAAAGGATTGCTACTGTATTACCAACAACGTACATAGATAACAGCTTGTCTTGAGGATCACGGTTTGAAACATAATCAATAAACTTGTAAATCTAATGAAAATATTACACAAATATAGAGTGGACAATTCTCTTCATGATGCATACAACTTGATGAGCTGAAAAGTGCTAATCCAATAAAAAAAATTTTACACCTTTTATTCTCTAGACCATTTATTCATCCATCTTAGAGCATTGACAACCATGCAAGTCTCCCATGGACTATTTTTTCATGGATTTTTCACCCGTCACTGTGACTACCTTTATGATTTAATACAAATTACAATTTGAATTTTCCTTAGTCTTTTTCTGTAATTAGATCTGCCAGTGTTTTAATTCTCAAGATCAACAAGGTTTTTATTCCAAATAATACAATTACAAATGGATTTGTTGAAATGGTTTACATTCATCATTTCACAGGTATGCATCAATGAGAAAAATGGGAGTTTTCAAATACGGCATGGACATACATCAAACATAAGGTACTATGTCAACACAAGATTGAAGACAAACCAATGTAAAAGAAGTTCCAGATTTTTAATTTATTTTATCCAAATTTGGATCATACTAAGGATTGGAGCAGCCCAAATAAAGAGTTGAATCATACTATGTCATCACAAGATTGAACACAAACCAGTAGAAGAACAAGTTCGAGATTTTCAATTTATTTTATCTAAATTTGGATCATACTAAGGATTGGAGCAGCCCAGTTAAAGAGTTGGATGTTGGACAACAAAATATTATGGAAAATTTCCTTCTCTAACATTATTTTTGTCAAGCTGTATTGCTCAATTTCAGTTCAAAGATCCATTGTAATTATTTAATTTTTGTGTACCTTTATTTTCCACTTTAATAAATTATCTTATTCCAATAAAAAAAATATGATGCCTTATTTTAGTGATATTGAATGTACAACCAAATTATAATGTTTATTTTCAATATTATTGGGATATATTTATTTCTAATCAATTTAGCCACACATTTCATTTAAAAATAAGAAAGTAGAATTTAGAATTTATCGTTTATAAATTTATTTTAGATGATTTTTTTTTTTTTTTGAAAAAATAATGCAACTCAGCTAACATACATATTTAGTTGAGGACTCATAATACTATCACTTAAAACTCATCTTTTAATTGTTATCATATTTAATAATTTCAAAAAGAAAACTATAGTATTAATAAACTAGGCTTATATATTGTACTCATTAGTATGTAATTAAACATAATTGAATTTACAAAATAGTATGCAATAATTGAAGGTTAAAAATAATTGAACAAGACTAAAATTAAAGAAGTAAAAGCATAATGGGTCTTTGTTAAATTACAATATAATTTCAAATTTAGATTTATTGAAAAAAAAACAGAAATAACATTCCCATTTAAAATATATTTATCTTAAATAAATTATCTTTTTTTTGAAAAATTCCATCTAATATTCATGAAATAGTTACTTTATTTGAAAACAACAAACCTTCTCCTAAGAAAAGAGAGATATCATTTATTTATTTATAGTCGAAACTTTATTAAAGAAAATAATTATGATTTTATTTTAAATTTTGTGACAAATAATAATAAAAATCTAAAACAAAGAGAATGTAGATTGGTATAAGTTTTTTAGGGAGTTTCTAAGAAATTGTAAAAAGTTTAATGGAAATAATATATTCATTAAACTGTTAAAAACCTCCAAAATTTCAATATTCAAGTAAAAGTTAAATAGATATTGATTTTGCAACTACATAGAAGCATTCTATTTCAATTTGCAATGTTTTATGTTAATTTGATGCCAACATTCATTCTTCATTTGCATTTAATACTTAATTTCTTTACCAAAAAAAAAAATATTTATCTAACATTATTTCTTTACTTATTTGATTTTAATTATAAATTGTTTAATCTAATCACATATAACTAGAATTGCAGCACAACCCAACCCAACCCAATGTAAAAACCCATGATCAAAATGGTGCACAAAGAGGCATATTATGAAATATGAATTCAAATTTTCAGATATCTTTTTAAAAACCACCTCAATAGCCCTGTTCCAAAAAGAGGATCGTTCTCAAAAATTCAGATATGATAGGTACTTCTTACATTTTTTTCATTTCGTTACTTCTCATAAAGTATGAAAAAACCTATCCATTGGTATCCACCTAACTTGAATTTGACATTTTTTTGTTGCATGCTATATTATGGGCTATAGTTTTAAAGGCAATCCAAGACTTTGCGATGGTGTTGTGCAAAATCCATAATAGAATGAAATGTAGACCATTGTAGCTTAAATGGTTGTTCATAAATCATTAAGGTTTACCTTGCCAGCTATGAGCTCTGGATTTTATTATATAATATTTGATTTTGTTCTTTAGATTCTTCTTAAGTCAACACCTAAAAAAGATTGTCTTTACAATCATCCAAAATATTATTAGACTACAAGCAACTTAGTAAATTTATATCTTTTGAGTTCTGAATTTAATGTGCTAAGGATGCACAAATGTCATACATAAGATATTTTGTAAGACATGTGTGGAGATGAAATAGACAATTTTTTTTTATCTTTAATATGAATTTTCATAACAATTATTATCATGATTCATCAATTCAAATCATAATAGATAGGAAACCAAGTGTAAATAGACAATTTTTTTAATCTTTAATATGAATTTTCATAACAATTATTATCATGATTCATCAATTCAAATCATAATAGATAGGAAACCAAGTGTATTCCACAAAGGATAATAAACATCAAACATAAAATTATTTGAATAGTCATTTGAAAGACAAATCTATGTTACACCCTAATTGTAATAACCAATATACTTAAAAATTATAAAATTCATCTCAAACATAAACTATACAAAATATAATCGGCGTAACCATTGCACCTCCTTTGGTGCAACTGCTAGTTATACTGATTCTGAAATATCAATGAAATAAAATGGGAACCTAGAGTCCTGCGCTTGCAAGGAGTTGACGAAGCCCTCCTTTGATTCCCACACGGCTCTTCGAAAATATCCCTTTCCTTCTATAGCACTGCTTCACAAGTTTATTCAATTTAATTTTCTTTATTATTATTATTTAAATGGCCTTTTTCCAGAGACAATGAAATAGGAAGAAGATTTTTATAGAAAAAAGTATTTTGAAGCTTCTTAAAAAATTTCCCATGCATAGAACTTCTTCTTTTTCATATTAAATAAAAATACTCTTCTATTTTTGAAAACCCAAAAATAGAATGAAAAGGCAATTTTCTATTTCCTCACCAGTTTTCAAAACAAAATCTAAACATTCATTGGTTCTTTTTATTCTTCTCTTGATTTTTCTATTCAAATTAAAATCTTTAATTTTAATTTCTATTTTGCTAGTTTCCACTCATAGTTGACACATTTTAAAGTATTTAAATATTTTATTCTATTAATTATTCTCAACTTACTATTTTCATTAAATTATCCAAATGACAATTTTTAAATAATATTATTTACACTATCAATTTATTTATCTTTAATTAATTACATAACTTCTAATTTAATACTTTTAAATTTTAATAAAGCTATTCCAATAATTAACTAATAACACTTATTTTAATTATTTAATTATTTAAATTAAATAATACTATTAATTCACCCAAATGCATAACAACACAAACATTAAATAAATAACACAAATACAATTCACAATAGACAACGGTCACATAATACCGAAATAACCAAAGTCAAAGATGCACAATACCACTAGACACATGATGGGTTGACAAACTTGGGACAAGGTGACTTCCTTGTCATCTATGTTTCAACACCATCCCCATTAGGATAATTTAATGCTCGCCCTGTCCTGCCAAAGCAGGTGGAATTGAGACTTTGTTCCTGCAATCCTGCATAGAAACAAGGTTGTGTACAACATATATATAATCAAATACATCACATCGTGAGAAGGAATCACAACATAGTAGGGAACTCACGAATGAGTGGTGCTACATTGTCCCCTCACCAAAACCATAATCACAACTATAACAACAAATGTAAAGTAACATTGTTACACTATACCAAACACATCATATCCACATGAAATAATTACTAGTCTACTGCATCACAATATAATACTGCATCCATTTAAAGCATTACCAAATCAAATGTAACCATAATATCATATCATAATATCCATGTCATCAAATAAAGTAGCATAATCATCAAGTAGTCTAAACTATCCAGTCAACCAATCTAACCAACAAGCAGTAATTATCAAAGTCTCAAAGTGTCAAGCAAAACCATAGAAAGTATCAAGTCCTAACAACAACACGAGGGGTATTACACATCCTTAGCAAAATAAGGCTTAAATAAGAAAAAAATGATAAAATAAGTGGCCTAAGAGCCTTGTATGTACAACTAAATATGCTTAAAGGATACAAATATACATTTAGGCACTTATCTTTCCTTTTTATAGCTATGTATGAGTTAAAAATTCAATGCAACCAACTATTTAGAGGGTAAAATGTCTTTTTTTTTATAATTAAAATAAAGTTTTACATTTATCGTATATTATCCTCATGCCTAGGTTGTCGATCCACACATGTGGGCCTATTAGCAAGAGTTATTAGTTTTATTAATACCTCAAATTCATGAAAAGAGGCGTGTAATGATGAATATACCTAGGAGATATAGGACAACATCCCAAAAAGGTAAGATACCAAATGTTGACTAGGTTTAACATGATAAAACAAGACTCTAAACACCTCTAAACACAAACCCAAAGGAATCAAAGGTGGCTCCAAATCCTATGCAAGAATGAATCATCCCACAAATGATAAAAAATGTGCATGAACCTATATGAACAAGGAAATTTGACTCACTCACTTGATACCACAAAAGGTACTTATGCATCTATCAAGATAATTAGGACCTAGGCCAACTTGAACAACCAATATAAAACCAAGCTCATTAGACTAGCTAAAAACCAAAAGGGACTAGAAATAAACTTAGAAGATCAAATCAAAATGGAGGTCCCTATTTTTCTTATGCAATCATGGGGCGTGTGTGAAAATTGTAATAGAAGTCCTAATCCTTTAATTACCTTACAACAAGAGGCCTTATAGTCCTTGAAAGTGAAGAACTTATACCTATTAAAAGTAAAAAAAAATTATCATGGGTTGATTGGAAATGGACTAAGGAAGCTATAGTTCCCCTTTAGAAAAATTATAACCTAATTATAAGTGAAGGGAATAATTGAGTGGGTAACAAAGATGGAGGCCTTGGAAATAATGGACAACATACTAGTGCTCCATAATGTGAAGTGTTACATTTAAATTCAAATTAATAAGTTGAAGAAATTATACCTAAAAAAAGGATTTTTTTAATCATGGATGGATTGGAAATGAACTAATAAAACCCAAAAGAGTTAGGGATCCACTCAATCACTAAAACAAAAAGCTTCTCTTTGCTTCAAGAATATAAAATTCTCTACTAATAGCACCAACCACAAGAAAGTGGAAGCTATTTTGGTACCACTAACCTGCATTTTAAGAATTCAATAACATGATCAAATGAAATTCCTATATTACAAAGTACATAGCAACCTAAAATAAAATAAATTAAAAAATACAAAATCTTACTTACAAACTATGCACAACCTTTGAGTCATTCAACCAATTCAATCCAGCAAACCATGTAGTTCTACTCTACTCTTTATTATGTCAAGTATTACCTTGTGGTCAAAATCATGAACTTTCCATAAGTTCTTATTCAATGATATACCCCCATATTTGAATAATTAAACATTTTATGCCACAAAAATGTTAGGATAATGAAGAATCTGCCTATATGTGTCAATATACTCAAACAACCATACATCAAACTTCTTTATTTGGTAAATTCTAATTCATGTTCCAATAACAACTACCAATCCTATAGGATACTCAATGTCTCAGTCTCCATCTATGATAGGGCCACCCAATTTATGTTTTTTCTGAACACAATGATACAAATAAATGTCAAAAAAATGAAGGTAAAATTGTAGCTTGTAAACTTGTAAACCTATGTGACTGTAGATTTAATTAAGTGTTCTTTGTCACAATTATTTGTGTATGATTAATCTGATTAGATCAATTTTACCAATTATAGAAAGAGATAGAAGATTGTAGAAGAATGAGACAAGAAGATAGAAGTGACACAACATATACATGGAGAAACCCTTTCAGGAAAAAAATCCACCAGAATCAATAGTGCTTGTATTATTTAACCTTAGAACAAGATTACAATAACACTATATCAATCCTTGATTCAGATGCTTCTTTTTCCTTCAGCAATTCTTCTTCATAACCTGCAGTAAAATCTCATGTGTCCAAGCATGAATCCACACATCCCATTCCATGCTTCACAAAAGTACTCTTTGATGTAGAACTCTCTTCAAATTGCTACAATTAAATAGATAATCATGAACATTGTAAACTCCAAAGAGTTGACAATTGCAAGAGGATAAAGCTCCTCACAAATATTTACACCTAGTTGGGCAAGTAGAGTTCCTCCATGAAATCCAATGTCAAACCAAGTCCTTCCTCAATTTAGGTGCCCCAAACTGAAGACTTAATTGATCGTTGGTTTTGAAGATATCTTGTAAGATTCTCCTCAAAGTTGGCACCCAAGAATGGACCCCACTTAACTAAGCCTTGTAAATATCTTCTCATGCAAAGGTACTAACTCCAAGATCTCAACTTGGGTGCCCAAGGTGGGTCCAAGTCAATCTGAGTTAACTGAAACATATCTCTCCATCCATTCATGCAAACATCATGCATGATTGATCATCCCCTGTTAACCGAAAGTATCAACCTGTTATCAGTCATGCAACTCAAGTCATTAGTCATGCAACTCAAGTCAACTAAATTCAACTACATGCAACTCAAACTAACTACATGCAACTAAAGATAACTAAACCATAACTGAACTAAATTGAATTGAAACTGAACTAATAGTGCCACTCCATATACATTGTAATTATCAATCCCTATTTTGTAGGAATTAGACATGCATTACATAAAAGTTATCAATTCTCTAAACAGTTAAATTAAACAAGGTGGGTCCCACCTTCCATGTGACCATCTCATGCACTCCTATTTTGTAGGAGCTCTTCTTGGGAATCCCCACATGTTCCTATCATATAGGAATAATTACAAATGTCAATTTACATGTTCATTTCATTTGAATTTAATCTCTTTCTAATCCTAGTGTTGGGGAACACTTTCCAAGGACTTAGGAGATACATGAAATATGTTTAGGATTGTAATTAAATGGCATCCTATTCCCAACATTCTCCCACTTGACATTATACATTGCAATTATTCTAAACAAGGAATCATTATTATAAATCAAGTACAGGACTCAAGGCTAATGGCCTTCCTGCACCAAGAAACAATACCTTTCCCAAGTCTTTGTAACCATTTCTTTTGTCACTAAAACCTACACCAATCTATACATGAACACAAGCATCAAATGATAACAAAAGACTATGAGTGACTGCCACACTCATACCAAATTACACTCATACCAAATTGGAATAGCAAGCATAGCAAGTTTCTAGCTCATCCAAAACTGTCATAGGTAGAACTTCATGCTATCAACATAGCAACCCAAATCTGCAAACAAGTCCCTGCATATCCACCATCCTATAAAATAAGACTCCAAGGTAACAATACACATAGACATGTGATAAAAAACATCTGAAGTAACTCACTGTAGTAAAGTGTAACTAGTCCAAGAGAGGTGACCCTCTCATATAGAACACATATGCCTTCTGGAACTCCCACTGCATAGGTAATGTCAAATCTGAAAACAAGATCACAACATTAACAAGTCCTCCCATAGCAGTTCACATAGAATATGTGGCTAACTCCTCTATCATAGTGTCAAAGAAGCATATAATGATATTCAAAATGCATCTCTCATAACATAAGAACCTTCAAGAAGAAGACAATATTCCCACAAAGAGAGAACTTGCAAATCAAACCATGTTCTTATACCACACTAACATGTGCCAAACTATGTAAAGTAAGATCTCCTTCAACACTCTCAAACTGAAAGGATAGTAACATCTAATCATTCAACTTATAATGAAACATGTCAGAACTTAGATGTAAACCTCTCAGAAAGTAGATCAAACTTAGCCAAAAATTCCCACAACATAAGGGAATATGCCCAAAGCCACTAACTATCTCTTGTACCTCTCCTACCCAAATCCTCAGAACTAACTCAAGTTCAAGATTACAAGGAGAATAGCAGAAATAGATAAAATCATGCATCTACTTCTCAACAATCCCTCAGAACTCAATTTTAAAGACCAATGCATAAGAGAAGACAAGATACATAAAAACAATGCATCTAATAATTAAGCGAGCAACACCTCTTAGATCATTTTACTTGCCGAGTAGACCAAGAGTGATACAAGATTGTCCTGTGCATTACAACACCAATCAATATAGGCTTTCAATAAAGACAACCTTCTCATCAAGTCTATGATGGACTCACATCCATTTCCAGATGTAGGCTCCTCGGTCTTTACTATTAAAAAACTTTTATAACAAGTAACCATTCCAACATATATCTCTTAACATAAGAAATATCTAGCCTAACCCAAGTCTCTCTAGTATCCATGAGCACCCAACAATCAATCCATGCCAACTTCAAATGTAACCTAAATAATCATGAAGCTACAAGAAAATGATTAATACTCAACCAAAAAGAACTACATCCTCTCCAAAGGAAGGACAATAACACCTTTACCAAAGACTCTAAGGGTCCTCCATAAAACAAGATGTTAAAACCTCTTCAAATCACATGAAGATAACCATATCCTACCAAAGCTCCTACTAACCTGTGATACCGAGCTATACATGGCAACAAGATAAACATCAATACCATCACTGAAAAAAGCTCCCAATGAAACATGTAACCAAGCTATCCATGACATCGTGATAACCATCTCCTAAATGAAGATCATCCATACATGCAAAACCATGGGCTCAAAACCATGAGCTCCAAAACCATGGACCAATACAACTAGCACAAAACCATGTGTTAAACACCACTAAAGGTTAATCCACTAACTCTAACCCAAGAACTAGTTTAACCCAACTTCCCTCCCCTTACCACCTGGGAGAACTCCTCTCTTACCAGGCCTTTGTTTTCAGGGATTGAGCAAGCCATACCAAGTCTTACATCCATCAGCCCAAATACATTGTAACATACTTCTTTTACAAATCTGCAATAACACAATAGTAAAACTTCCACTACAGCCAAAAAACCTTCAAAATTTTAAGAGAAAGGTGCCCCAAACTCTACCCAACCATTAGCTATGATACCAAATGTCAGAAAATTGAAGGTAAAATTGTAGCTTGTAAACTTGTAAACCTATGTGACTGTAAATTTAATTAAGTGTTCTTTGTCACAATTATTTGTGTATGATTAATTTGATTAGATCAATTTTACCAATTGTAGAAAGAGACAGAAGATTGTAGAAGAATGAGACAAGAAGATAGAAGTGACATAGCATATACGTGGAGAAACCCTTTCAGGGAAAAACTTCACCAGAATCAATAGTGCTTGTATTATTTAACCTTAGAACAAGATTACATTAACACTGTATCAATCCTTGATTGAGATGCTTATTTTTCCTTCAACAATTCTTCTTCACAACCTGCAATAAACTCTCATGTGTCCAAGCATGAATCCACACATCCCATGCCATGCTTCACAAAAGTACTCTCTGATGTAGAACTCTCTTCAACTTGTTGCAATTAAATAGATAATTATGAACATTGTAAACTTCAAAGAGTTGACAATTACAAGAGGATAAAGCTCCTCACAAATATCTACACCTAGATTGGGAAAGTAGAATTCCTCTATGAAATTCAAAGTCAAACCAAATCCTTCCTCAATTTAGGCACCCCAAATTGAAGACTTAAATGATTGTTGGTTTCAAAGATATCTTGTAAGCTTCTCCTCAAAGTTGGCACCCAAGAATGGACCTCACTTAACTGAGCCTTGTCAATATCTTCTTATGCAAAGGTGTTAACTTCAAGATCTCAACTTGGGTGTCCAATGTGGGTCCAAGTCAATTTGAGTTAACTGAAACATATCTCTCCATCCATTCATGCAGACATCATGCATGATTGATCATCCCCTTTTAACTGAAAGTATCAACCTGTTATTTATCATGCAACTAAAGTCATTAGTCATGCAACTCGAGTCAACTGAATTCAACTACATGCAACTCAAACTAACTACATGCAACTGAAGATAACTAAACCATAACTAAACTAAACTAAACTAAAACTAAACTGAACTGAATTAAAACTGAACTAATAGTGCCACTCCAGATACATTGTAATTATCAATCCCTATTTTGTAGGAACTAGACATGCATTACATAAGAGTTATCAATTCTCCAAACAATTAACGTAAACAAGGTGGGTCCCACCATCCATGTGAGCGTCCCATGTGCTCCTATTTTGTAGGAGCTCTTCTTGGGCATCCCAACATGTTCCTATCATTTAGGAATAATTACAAATGTTAATTTACATGTTCATTTCATTCAAATTTAATCTCTTTCTAATCCTAGTGTTGGGGAACATTTTCCAAGGACTTAGGAGATAAATGAAATATGTTTAGGATTGCAATTAAACAACACCCTATTCCCAACACTAATAATCCATTCCTTCTTCATTATCTTTGTCCATAAACATGCTCTACACTGATTGTGCATTTAATAAAATAAATTTAGGAAATGATATAAAAATACTATAAAATAAGATAAAATATTGAATCACATCTATAATACTTGGCCGAGTAGACGACAACTCGGCATAAGGGTAATCCTGGCCGAGTAGACGACAACTCGGCATAAGGGCAATCTAATGGGCCGGAGAACCGGGGGTGAACTATAGAGTAGAGGGAAATTCTATGGGCCGGGCTAGTTCAAGATTTATGGGTCTATTCTCTATCCGTTTCTCGTTTCATTCTCCGGGCCCGCTTGAACCAATTATTCGTCGAGATCGTTATGCTTTTTCTCCCGCTTGAACCTGCCCTTGTATTCTGTCTTTCTTGAGTTATCCCTCGTTTCTCAAAGTAGTTAGTTAGGTCGGTCCAGCTCAAAATCGAATCTAGTCAACCAGCTAATACTCATTTCTCAGAAGTCCAGGAGGGATGGTCCAATTACCCGCAACAGGGAGGAGGGAAACTATATTGTAGGGTGGGGAGTTGGAACTCAATCGGATAGTTGACTGAATGAAGCTAGGCTCTACTCCATCTACTCGGGTAACCGAGTAGAGATTAAGCACCTCCCTCCTGTAGGGAACTAATCCTTTTAACCCCCTATCCATCCTTCTAACGTTGATTCCTTAGGATTAATTAACTTGCTAGAGTAGGGAAAGCTTATACTAGCAAGCGCATCCATAGCCCCTAAAATTTTATGGTAGGGAACTGATTCCTACAATTCTATGGGACCCCTACTATTCTAAGTTGGGCCCCTACTATTCTTAATTAATGAGCCTGCTAGCAACTCTATATTTGAGGATTCTAGGTAAACCCTCGGCAATCATAGTTCACCGACCATATATTCCTTTGGTGTGGGAGGACCCCTCATATTGAATGGTTCCCGGGGCAAGAGCTTCGGTTGGAGTTGAGCCAGGTGCAGATGTGATCGAGCTAGTTTCTTACAGAGGCCAGCAAAACACCCTTATATAATGGAGGGCAAATCGCTAAACTCAATTTGGAAAGGGGCCCCCCCACCCTGTTAGCGGGCCCTATCCAATCTATTGTTGCTAATCGATCCAAAAGCTGTTATATGTTGAATCATTGGGAGAAGGAGCAACAGGAATGCATTTTGAAATCCCTTGGATCTAGTGACAGCATTGGGAGGAGCAACATGCACTGGTATTGGTAACAGCAGATCCGGGGAAATGTGTTGTTGAATCCATTCTGTGCCGGGTGGGAAGGAGAGTTTGAGCAGTTTTGGGCATAGGGGTGGGAATAAGAAATTGGGCAGTGACAATTACTTGGGGTTGGGAGAAAGTAATTCCATTCCTCCGAACTTCTTATCACAGATAGCAGTCGAATGCCCCTCTGCATCTATTATTGCAGTAGCCCTTTGTCCTGCCATCTCTTGATCTTGCAGCTGGAACATCCATCTTCTTATCCCCAATGCAGGGTGGCAGGTCGGAAGCGAATTACCGATCTATAGGGAGAGGGTTTTAGCTTAGCTTCTCCAACCTGAAATGGCTTGTCTATGTAACCCTTCGTGTATGAGATAGCCCTCTACCCAGAATTGGCGATAGGGAGAGAGAAAAGGATTGGTGCTTGATCGAAGGCTACGAGGCAGCAAGCTCTCCCTAATGACTTGACCAGTGATGAACAGATGGACTACTGGTTTAGATCGATCTCATCAAAGAAGGCGGCATTCCCACCCTTGGCATCTCTATTTCCCACTACTTCTAATTCCCACCCCGTCGGGAAAAGAGTTGTTCCACTTCCGTGCGATACTAAGATATTGAAAGGGTGGGGGTTAATCCGGGAGCGACTGGTTCAAATCCAGATCTGTTTACAAGCGTACCATGACCAGGAGTTGGAGTCTTACTTCCACAACTGGGGGGCCCAAGGGAGGGACGGGGGGACAGAAGAACCCCACGGGAGGGAGGAGTAGAAGTTGGCCCGGTAGAAAGCAATTGTATTTACAAATTCCCTTCTTCCAGTATCGACAGAGCCGGTTGGTGATTCATGGAGTTCCACAGGTTACCCACCGGATGGCATGAACCCCTCTTTAGCTTCTTGCTCTTACTCCCCTTCTGAGAGAGAGAAATAGTGAAAGTGAAAAACGCAATGGCCAATAACCGATTAAGTGGTATTTCCCCATACACACCCGTTAATTAAATAATGCATCTATAATACTTGGTTTAACTAGATATGAAATATGGTCAAAGTCAGCTAATGATTCCATCTTTGTGAATTGTAGCTCTCTTGGAAGTTGATGTCTCAAGCAGACTTATAGTTTTAGCACAACATTCATCAACCTACTTTTTAAATCACACTCGTTCCAAGTAAAATTTGTGCATGAAGAAAAAAATCATATAATTTTCCTCATATGAATAGTCCATGAACATGTATTTGAGCTAAAAAAATAAAGCTCACTTGATCTTGTCAATGTACAATAATCCTCATATTTTGCAATGTTAGCTTCATCTACCAACCAAAAAAATTATGAACTATAGACTTACCTTCATTACCTAAAACTATTGTAACATGGCACCATTTGATAGTATATGTTGCATTTTTCAGCTTTGCATTATCTTTGTACAAGTCAACTTTTCTTTAGCTAAGGCTCTTTTAATACACAGTCCCCTTTTTCATGCCCAACCTTAGAGAAATGTCATATATATTGAACACCACTCATATTATGAATCCTACTCAACCAATAAAACATCTATGAGTTCTTGAATTATGATGCATAATTATTTGACCATATGATATGTTGACCAAATGTAGTGTTTCTTCTAGCAAAATTACCATAGAACATCCCAAAGCAACCTTGCACAAACTCTATAGAATGTGTGAAATCATCAATGACATAAAAATGATACTCCCTCAAGACCTTCATGTCTTCCTCTATACCACCGGGTGCATGAATGAATGTTATATGCATAAATATAGCAACTTGAGTGGAGTTGTATTCTACTGTAATTGAACATCATTATGTGGCTATAACGTATAATTCTCTAAAAAGTATACAATTGAATTTGATGGTACCAAGTGGAAATGTTTCCTTGCATAACTTGAATTGAAATTCTAACCATTGAGATCTATGGGTATGATTTTCATACTTATACATTATATTCTCTCAGAAAATAGACATAAATTGATATGCTAGTATTTTTTCACTCACCAATTCACACTTTTTTTAATCTTTTTATCATCTTTTAGAATGTATGATACTGACTTATATTTTCTAAAACTTGTTTGTTCATTTCCAATACATGTGTATTATCCATGTGTACATAATTTTTCAAACGTTGCAAGTCACTGCAACTATCACATGTTCCATCCAAATATGATTTCTTATAAAATAATTGTCTATCCACTCTTTCAAATAAAATAATCAAAATGAAATATATTGAAGATCTAAGTGAATCCTTTATTATACACTCTTGAAAAATCTCATTAGTATGCAAACCTACACATATATGCCAATAAAAATTATAATGATAAAATTTTTAATATATACTTTATAATAACAAGTTGTGCGTTTGTGATTTATTTTGACATAAAAAAGTTTTTTCCATTTTAAAATACCTTTGAATAATTTTTATTTGAAGATACATCTCTACAAATTTGAAGTAAAAATATGTTTTTCATAAAAAATATTTTAGATGTGGCTCATGGTTTGGACAATCAAATCTCCTTTTTACAGTTCATCTCTTTAATTAGGTGCTATTATTGTGTTATTTTTCAAAATTCTTTAATTATATATTTCAAGGCTTCAACTATAACTTTATCTTTCCATGGGATTCTACCAGAGTCCCCATTTTTCATTGTTATTTGGGTCCTCAACTCTTTCATGTCTCCCAATGACTTTCATTGTCGTTTTTTACTTATGTTTAGTGCTTAACTTGTTTTTCTTATTAGGTGACCTTTTTTTATTTGATTAATTACTATAGCCGATGTAATTGTACATTGTGTAACATTACTATGTTTGGTGTGTGAATTTAAACCTACACTTTCATATGTAATCATTAAATTTTCACTATTAGTATCAGATATTCTTAGACCAAGTGTCTTTAGAATGGGTTTAAACTTAATATTTATTATCATTTCAATAAGCAATTGGCATCTTCCTATTTTATTTAAGTTCTCAAAAAATAATTTGCATATTTTATTCATATTTCTTCTACAAGTACATTTAGAAATATTATCAAACATTGATATTAAAATGTTCTATGCAAAATTCTAAGAGGTATTTTCAATGATAAACTCACTTCTTGACATAAATTTGTTTCATTAGAAAAGTTTTGTTCATCTCATGTTTATTATGTTTTCCATTGATATGATCTATCTTTCTCTATGGTGTTCAATTTCTTATTTTCATGAATTTTCTTCATCCATTTCCTTTTCTTTGCATTATTGGCTTCATACTCGTCCAATGCTTTCTTTAGTCATTTCATTGGCATGATGTTGAATTATATATCAATCATGAATACATAGGGATTAGTTGATTCATGGTACAATAAAGCATCAAATCACAACCAAACAAAGATTTAATGCATAATGAAAACCACCAACATGTCACCACAAGATTCCAAAGAGCCCATAAGAGTGCAAAGTAAAGTAAGTGTAAAATAAAAAGGAAGATAATTAGTGCCTTGGTAATTGTTAAAGATAATTAGTCATCTCTATATATTTTGGTTTGGTTGACACAATAAATTATTGCCTTGATCATTTAACATGACCAATATTAGTCAATTCTAGGCCCTGTATTTTATGCCTTTTGGATATACATCATTGGGTTTCATGTCTAGTAACCCAACGATATTCACAAACATCTCAAAATCATAACCCTAAGGGAGAGGAATAGAAGTATCAAGTTGATGAGTAAGAGGTAATGTAAGAAGATCAAATATAATATAAATTTTTGCATCATGGTTAAATATGAATTGGTTTAACTTTGTGAATGGGCAATAAGTCTTAAAAAAAATATGTGTATGTAAAATAGTGCAAGAAAAACCAATTTTAACACTAATTACCTAATTAATGAGAGTTGGGACTAGATTTCCATAAGGGAATGGACAAACCAAATTAAAGTGGAAGTGAAAACTTGTACAAAATGACTAAAAGAGATGAAAATATGAAAAAGTAGATCTATATGAACCATGATAGAGAAGTCGATACTAATTAAACAAGTATTGGTTTTATAAGGAATTGATCTCTTCAATAGGGGAAAACTTCTTCTCTCCATAAAAGAGGCTTATTTTCTCTCTTTTAACCCTTATTTATTTCATAATATATTGTATATTTATTATGACGAGATTAGCTTTAGGATGAAAAACTATAATTTACTATTATAATGTGAAAATAATGTGCTAGTAAGTGTGTTTATTGCTAGTTGATAAATTCCAAAGAGACAACTAATAGCAAAAAATGTTTTAGTTATCTAAAGCCACTATTAATTTTGTGCAACTAACCACTTTTTTACATTTGGACAAATTTTAAAACACTATAGTCCTCTTGTAATTGGACATTGCAATGGGCATTCAACTAGCTTGCAAGAACGTGATGTAGCCATATCAATGTAAAGGATAGTTGATCTCCTTACAAGAGATGTGAAGTGCACTTAGTACTTTGATCAAGATTTAACAAACATGTCAACTTACCCATAAATATATTGGAGGTAGAAGGATGGCCTAGAAGCTTTGTTAAGTTTATGTTATCTTTGTATAGATTCTAACTTCAAGCTAGAGAGGAGAGCTCTTATCACAAGGTTAGAGTTAATCGAGGGAGACTTTGAGAAAATCTACATCATACAACATTGGAAGATAAGTGTTAATAGAGGAAGGTGTAACATGCTCAACTAGATTTCTACCTTAAAACTAAGAATTGACATTATGAATATTAATATTTATGACACAAATTCCATAGCTAATTCCATTTAACACTTTTATGTTCATAAATCGCCAATAAATCTTAAATAAAAGAATATTCATTTCCAAATGTCAATAGTTACATACAAGTTTGACTTGGCATTCAACACCTCAAAGTCAATTTTCAATTACATAGTTTTCTTTCTATTACATCAATTTATTCTTTTTCATTAATGATACATTTAATTTTGATATGATTTCTTATTACAACTCTCCTTCACTAGTGGATGAGAACATGATTGAGGTGCTTTTCCACCCAACCACAAAGCAATGCTTCCCCAAAATTCTTTATTCAGTCGAAGAATGCCCGACCCTGCACGAAACACTTAGCAAGAGATATAGTTTTCAAGGTGGAATCTGTACGTGCCTAACTTTATGCATTTCTATCTACTTTTTGAATATGTGAATTCCATGTTAGATAAACAAATACATCAGAGAGAGAATAAAAAAATAGTCTATATATATATAATGACTGCAAAGTTTGGCCAAGCTCATGCTGCATAGAATGCAACTCTGGTTAATTTGGAAAAGCAAATCTACACTCCCTGGCACCCATTCCCGAAAGAAAAGCTTATCATATCAAAGGGGTATCCCTCCCTTTTAGACCATCTATTAGCAACATATTATAGTGTGCTATAGTCTACCATTGAATTCATGTATCATTCCATTTCATTAATTGACCAAAAATAAGTCATTTTAATCAGGTACAACCATTCATTCATCCATCATAGCCAATCATTTACATGTTTCAAATCCAAATTGTTTTATCTCTACAATTCCTTTCTTGCAATCAAATTTTAATAATCTTACTCAAAGATTAATCAAAATGAATTAGAAGGTATAATACATGTATGTGCATGTGCATAAATGAAGCATTTATGCACATGCACATATGCCTAAGTGAACATTGTTGGAAAATGCATATACATTCTGAATAGAAAAAGAAATAAATCATCCTTACATACCAAAAAATCCATATTTAGAAAAGTTTAAACATAAACTAGTTCAAAAGTTCCATTTAGTAATTCAATGACATTTAGCCATATACATTTAGACAACACAATTGACTTATAATATTCCTAGTAATCAATACCAGAGAAATATCAGTTCATTCTGAAAAGAAGAATATGTTCAATCATTTTTCAATTTTATTTCTAGGTTGTCTATTTCAGGTTAATCATGCCTGTTTGTCATTTGATTTGATATTGCCATTGTAACAATTAATAAAAGAACATTAGTAATCGACTTAACATAATTGTTCTATTATATCAAACAAGTTTCCACTTCAAAGAAAAAGTGGTCGATAGGCATGTTATCCTGAAAATGATAACATGCCATTGATTTCATTACATGATCTTCATTACATTCGATAGCATTTAATCCTCAGTGGGGTCTTCAATAGTATGGAATCACCCATCACATTTCTTATATAAATTTAATAGAGAGGATCATTCTTCGACCCTGGATATAGCACTGGAGTAAATCGACAGTGTAACAACTAACATCTTACAGTTAACAAAAAAGCAATTATCTTGTCAACTTTATATGAAAGAAAACTAAATAACTAACAATCTAGGGTTTTTACAATATATAAATAACAAACTAAAAAGAGAATAACTGCTAGTGCATCATTAACTAACTCAAAACTTTCATTGATTGATAACGAACTAGGGTTTCCTTTTTGCATTTCAATTGAGAAGAATTTCAAATAAAAGTAAATACATAATATCCAATTCTTCAACTAACTTCTAAGTTTCAATTTCAGCTGAAAAGAACATCTAACTAATTTTCTAATAGAACAATGATCTTTAACTAACTTTTCATTGCTTTCATATAAGATTACAACTAATCAATTTTATGCTAAGTATTCATTGCAGATACTTTAAGAAAGAGAAAAAGGGTTTCAAGAGTTTACAATTAAGAAGCTAAAGCACTTGATCTTGGCACAATCTTCATGGGAAAAAGAGATATCATCGGGGGCTTTACCACCCAACTGAAGACCTACTAGTCTCTCTTGCTCCTTCGACTGAAGGAACACATCCCTTCATGAGGGTAGTTAACAAGGATCAATCTATCATCATGCCTCTAAGCCTGGTGTCATGAACCTATACCGCTGGTCAATCCCTCCTCTATAGGTACCTCCTAACCGGAAGGATCATTCTGACCAAAAGTATATCTAGATCATCATAGCTGA
>VDFB02276835.1:0-40217 GCA_007258455.2 Sequoia sempervirens
AAGAATGATGAAAATGGAAAGTCTTAGAAGGTAACTCAAAAGTATATGCCAAAAGAGGCAACAAGAAGTGATCATAACATAATAAGAAATGATCCTAAATAGCAGATGGAAGAGAAAAAATATGTTGAAGTGGAGGTGAGTAAAACATAACCAGTAGCAAATACACCTTCCTTTGACATAGAACATGCTTTATCTCAGATTAAATGTCATTTCCTTTGTTGGAAATGATGAAAGTTTATGAGTATAGAAATAGTGCAATGAAATTGATTTCAAATTTTTCAAATAAGCTTGAAGCTCAAAACAAGAATAAAGAAGAACTAGAAAATATTGAGAGGCATGTTAATAATTTCAAAGGAGAAACTATGAAAAATCCTGAGATCTACTTGGGAAACACTCAGACAAAAAATCTATCTCAATTTGATCCTTTCTATACCACATTATTAATAAACAACAAGTTGGTAAAAAATTCTATGATAGATTCAAGGGCAGCAATAAACATTATGCCCATGGCAATCATGAAAGAGTTGGGTTTGTGGGTTGATACCACATATGGAAAGTTCTATGCTATGGAAAATAGATTTGTTCTTATCATTGGGGTCATATGGGATGTGGAGTTAAAGTTGGCTTCCTATCTTGAAGCTACATATAAAATTGACATTACTGTAGTTGACATTCCACCAGACTATGGTATGTTGCTATCAAGACAGTGGACCGTTGGAGTTGGAGGGAACGCTCAATTGGATCTATCATATGCAACTATACTTGTTAATGGGAAATATGTTAAGCTATACAAGGAGCCAGGGTTTGAACAAGTGGTAGAACATGTTGATCCCAACCAAATGAATTGCTTCTGTGATGTAGATTTGGGAATTTTTAGGATTGATCATTCACAACCCCAACTATAGAACATTGATCCAATTAGAAATGCAGTTCAATTAGATAAATCTGGTATTTAGAAAATGTATTTTGATGGTGCTTGTAGAAAAGAAGGTAATGGAGTAGGTGTTGTTTTCATTTCACCTAGAGGTAAGACATTTAATTACTCATTCTTGTTATCATTTGAGTGTACCAATAACATAGCAAAGTATGAGGCATTGCTGCTAGGTCTTAATATTGCCATCAAATATGGAATCAAGTTACTGACTATATATGGAGATTTTGAATTGATTGTTTCACATGTCAGATCTAGGTATGCCTCAAAAAATAAGAGGCTAAAGTAGTACAAACTTCATGTATGGGATATTGTGGAGCTTTTGATGCATTTTCCATTGAATAGATAGAGAGGTCAAAGAACCTGATGGAAAATTTCCTTGCAAATGTTGCTTTGAAAAGGGATAATATCACATTGGCAAGCATCTTAGAAATAGAATTCAAAACTAGACCTTTTATCCCTGACAATGTTTATAACTAGAGAGTGTTTAATGATGATAATGATTTGATAAAATGTCTTCATTGTATAGACCAATATGATTTCCAATAGATAGATTTTAATGCTTTTGTTGAAAAGGTGGATGGTAAATATACCATCTCTGGTCAGGAGGTTGTACAGCTAAAAACAAAAAAAATCCCAAAAGATCTGGTAGCCCTAGAGAGAGTCCTTGATGGGAATGATAGGTCTCTCTTGAAGCAGGCACCAATCAACCAAGAAGATATTGAAGAAGTTGTAATGTCGCAAAATTGCACCTAGGGGTGATTCCACATTTTAGCACTTTGCCTAAGCATTTAAATATGACTAAAGCTACTACTCCCTAATTGAAAAAGGAACAATTGAAATATAACTGATTTTATGGCTTTAACCACTAATAGTCATCAATTTTGCACATTAGGTATGAGGTGGATATTATCATGCTCTTCTCATGCACTCAAACATCTTCATACATTTTCCATGATCCCCTTCACATATTTGGTCTTCTATATATCATCCATATGCTTGCAAAATACAAATTCAGTCGGCCTTAAACAAGAAATTATGAACCTTGTAGCATGTTGACCTACATCTTGATTGGTGGTATACAAAAATGATAAAACATTATTTACATCTATTCCAAATGAATTGACATGACCCATACAACATCTTAAATCAATCCTTAAACTTTGCTCACACTTGAATTAGTGTCACACATCATTAATATACCTTAGTCAGCCTCAAAAAATACATAACTTCACAAAGATGACTTGAAGCAACTATGCAGAGTTGGAAACAAGAAATATCTCCACGCACTTCATACCTCAAAAACCATGAGACATGTAGAGTGTCCACACAAACTCATACAACATAAATACACAATATTTTGATGGTGCAAGTATTCAAACATATGTTCTGATGAAGATAAAGCATCTGGAAACAACTATATCAAATTGACACTTGAAAACTGAACTTGTGGAGTGCCATAACACTTGAAACTTCAATATATCATGCAATGTCATTACTGAGTATGTCCTCAAATTCTCTTGGCCAAACCTTTACATCCGAAGGAATGCGGAGCATTCCAACAAACCTTCATAACCACTTTTCTCTACCATAACACAAACTAAAACCCTGACACTTGTAACTTTCACTGCAAAAGGAATAATGATCTAAAAACTTGGATATAACTCCTTCACATTTCCATGAGCTTAACTTCTAAACTACAAGACTAAATCTTGCTTTATTGAAGGATGCAGACCAAAATACTGTGACTTTGTCTTAGAGAATGCACTATGAATGCCTTAGATGAAACTTTTGCAACCTATCACTAAGTGTGATACACCAAACTAGAAAAATATCATTGTAGGCATATGAAAAACAAATTAAGACATGTGTACCCAAATCCACATCATACTCAAGCAACATTTTTATTACTAATCTTCCATACACTACAATGTTGACTTGCACCATTAGATATATCTACATATTAGCAATCTCCAAAGCATATACAATCCTAGGAATACTTTTGACATCAATGGAAACCAAGCTAATCAAGCTACAACAGGTGCTTAATTTGGATATTTCTAAGGCCTATGATAAAGTTTCTTGGTCTTTTTTTTGTTGTTCTGCAAAAGTTTGGTTTTAAAGGAAGGATCTTAAAGCTTATTAAAAGCTTGTGTTACTGCTCCTAAATGCCCAATGTTAGTAAATGGTGTTCCTAAGGGGTTATTTTCTTGTGGAAGAGGTCTTAGACAAGGTGAACCTTTATCCCCCTACATGTTTATTATTGTGGTTGAAGTTCTAGGAAGAAATCTTAAAATTTTGATTAATGATGGTTTGTTGAAAGGGATTAAATCCACCTCTTCTTTACCACCCTCTTTTCACCAGTAGTTTATGGACGATACTATCATTTTTGGAGCTACCTCTATGGTGGAAGCTAATTATCAAAAATCTCTCCTAGATGATTATGCTAAGGTGTTTCGTCAATCTATCAATTACAATAAAAGCATGCTCTACTTCTTTAATACTAACGCTCCTCTTAAAGAAATATTAATGAGAAATTTTGGTTTGTCAAATGGTTGACCCTCCTGCTAATTATTTGGGGTTTCCTTTATCTACTAAGAAACTTTCAAATAATTACTCGAATAGTATATTGGAAAATACAAAAAAATGGTTGATTAGAAAGGGAAACTGCTAAGTCAAGTTGGAAAACTTCAATTATTGAAAGTTTCTTTACAAAATATCCCAGTTTGTATTATCTTTCTTTGTTTGAAATACTAGATTATATGGCTAATATAATATAACATATTCAAAAGAAATTTTTGTGGCCTGGTACTGAGGAGAAAAATAGGATTTCCCTAGTTATCTGGGAAAAGGTTTGTAATTCTAAGAAGCAAGGTTGGTTGGGTATCAAAATATTGCAATGGTTTTATAAATCCCTTCTAGTTAAGGTGGGTTGGAACTCCATAGAAAGTAATAAAGTTTGAGGTATTATTCTTAAAGCTAAACATATGAATAATAAGGATCAGTGTTGCTTCTTAACTTCCTTTGATATTACTCAAGGTTTGGTTGTTTGGAACAACCTACTTTAAGTTAAAAATATTGTTAAGCAAGGTATGTTTTGGAGAGTGGGAGATGAGAAAAAAATTAATTTTTGGAATGACCCTTGGCTTGATAGTCATATTGTGTCTTCATTTCAAAATGTTGATCATATTAAAGAGTTGCTTGTTAGAAAAAAATTATGAAAACCTTCACAAATATATTGATTGGAATGGTCATAAGCCTAAGTGGAAGATTTTTGGGAAACAAATTGCTAGAGGAAGAATTTTCAAAGGTGGAAGGAAGCAAAGACAGTATGAGGATATTGAGCAGTTAGAGAAGATAATTGGAGATTGTTAGTTTTTCTCCTTGAATAAAAAAGATGAATGCATTTGGGTAAGGCATCCTTCTGGCTCCTTCTCTATTAGTTTTTCTTATTCTCTAGTGGTTAATCAGAATGGGGATCCTTCTTTTAATTGGAATATTGTTTGGAATAATAGATTATTTCCTAAGGTTAACTGCTTTTGGTGGGAAGTTGTACACAATATTTCTATTGACAACCTAAACAAGGGAGGCTTCTAGTTGGTTATTAGATGCACTATGTGTTACAAGGAGGAAGAAATTGTTGACCATATCTTTCTCCACTATGACTTCTCAAGAGAAGTTTGGGTTGAGGTGTTGCAAAATCTTAGTTTTGATTAGATCTCTCATATTTCCTTAAGAGAATTTGTTGTCTCTTGGTATGGGAGTTCCCCTTTCTCACATAATGTGATTTTTGAAATTTGGAAGCAAATTTCTCCTTATGTCTCCTGGAGTTTATGGAAAGAAATAAATAATAGGATTTTCAAAGAAATTTCAAAAAATAGCAAAGAAGTATTTCAAAGTACTCAACATAATTTGAAATAAAATATTAATGCTTTGAATTTTGGTTATGTTAATAAGATGCCTTCATATATAGAATTAAGTATTAAACAAAATTGGGGGGTTAGCCAAGATCTGACTAAGGTCAACTGAGGAAAACATCTCTTAATGAAAATTGCTTGATAAGGGTTGGATGAAGCTTAACTTTGATGGATATTCAAAAAGAAATCCAGGAGATGCTACTCCTAGAGGAGTTATAAGGGGCAAGAAGGGGTTCTTGATTAAGGGATATGCTAAAAAGATTAGTAGAAGATCCAATAATGAGGAAAAAGCTATTGCTATCTAGTGGGGTATAATAAGGATGAAGGAGAAGGTTTTTTCATAATTTAGAGATTGAAGGAGATGAAAAAAAAAATTATTCAAATTTTGAAAGGTAATATGATATCTCCTTCAAAGATAAGAAATATGATGGATGACTGCAGAAGAATTCTTATAGATTTCTCTCAAATTAAAATCAATCATATCTACAGAGCAGTCAACTCGATTGCAAATTTTGTTTCCAATTAAGGGTTGAATTGGAAATATTGGAATGATTGGTTGCATTTTGATCTCCCAAGCAAAGTGAAGGAGGTAGTGTCAAATGAAAAAAAAACTTGAATTATTCCAAGTAAGCTAAAAATTAGATTTCCCTCTTTAGGGTTGAAGGGTGATGTGTCCATAAAAAAGAACCTAGCCACAGTCTTGTGAAGCGTTGATGTAGAATATCGAGATATGGAAATTATTTGAAAAAGGGGGTTGTTTCCCTTTCTTTAAGGCCATGAAAGGGAATAATGACAAATTTACCTTTGAATTTGTCAATTCCTAGTAGCAGGGGGGTCATGACTATGGGGGGAGTGAGTTTCCAAGTCATGGAAGAATCAATCCCTAAAGTGGCTGGTCTACAATGTGATGTTTTGAGAATCCAAAAGAGGAGTAATGACAACTATGAGAAGTATATTGATTTTTTCTTTGAAAATGGGGAAAATATGGTGAAATTCCATAATGGATACAGTAGAGAAAAATTATCAACACCATGGGCCCTGGTGGGTCTCCACATTATGAAATATTTTACTTTGGAAGGGAGATTACAAACAGTTCATGGTTATCACTTTCCTATTTTAAACCATATTAGGCATGGTCATAGGATAAATATTCATTTTTATTTGTTTCCCTCCCTTGAGAAGTGTATTGTGGGTGGGGTCTATCCCCCCTTAGCACCAGGGCTTAATAATAGCCCTTTATAAAAATTTCCTATCAATGGCACCTAAGTAAAATCTTGTTCTTAGGAAAAACAATGTGAAGATCCAAGAAATTGAGTCCCCTCTTACCTCTACAAAACTTTTGAAAGGGAGCACTAGCTCGGTTACCAAATCTGAGGGGAAGAATGGCACTAAAAGTAAGGAGGGGTCTTCAAGGCCTCATGATAACTCTAGCCTTTCTTTGTTGGAGGATCTTCTTATCATTACCTCGGATAAGAGGAAAGGGTCTGTAAAAACTAGTAGCAAAAGCTCTCTAATTTCCTAAGCCAAAATATGCAAGGAAAGTGAGAGTTTGGATACCCTACCTGTTACCCCTATCCAAAGGAAAGCTCCTCTTCCTATTAAGACTAGAAAAGGAAAAAATAAGAAAATTAGCTCTGCTATGGAAGAGGGGGGGGCCATTAATATTTCTGATGTTGAAGGTGAGTTAAGAGCTATTGAGAACCTAGAGAAGAATAGCTTGATTTATTTTGGGGGTCAAAGGTTTGCTAGGTTAGCCAAATCCCCTTCTTTAGGTAATTTGTTGGCTACTAAAGGTAAAAAAGTTGTTTCCATTTCAGATAAGGAAGAGGAATCCTATGATGATGAGGAATTCCTCCTTCATTCTGAGGAAATCTCTGAGAATGGCAACCCTATTGAGGACCAGGAGGAGTATTTGCAGATTGATGTTGAGGAGGAGCAATGTGAGGATGTAGAGGAGCACTATGATGATGTTGAGGAGAAATGTATGATGAAGAGAAGGATGAAGATGAAAAGGACACTGAAGATGAAGGTGAAGAAGAGGATGAAGAAGAAGGAAATAAAGAAGATGGAAACCTAAAGGAGGATGAAGAGTTTATCTCTGCTCCTTTGGACAAACAAAAAGAAGAGGTTGAGAAGGGCGATACAAATGACATAATAGAGTGTGAGGACTTGCTCATTTCTATTAGAATATAATGAGAGGCTTTCCAGATGAAAGTGAAAGAAATGGAGAGTAATATGAACAACAACAAAAAATTATGACAAAATGCAAAGAATAGAATCGACCCTCTAGAATATTATTTTTGTTATTGAGGGAATTATGATGAAGGTTGTGATGGGGACTATCAAGTAAATCCAAAATCAATAAACAATGGAAGAAACGGGGAAAGGAAAAAGACCCTCAATTGGTTAAAGCCAACAATAAGAAGGGGAAAAAGGTCTAGGTCAAAGAGGATTGGGAGGAGTCACTTAATGCTCTAATGGATAATTGGAACCTGGTCAAATAGCTTTCTTTGGCTCCTCAGTGTCGTTTCCTTCATGTTGTTTTTGGTGTTGTTTCTTGTTATGTTGTTTCCTTCATGTTGTTTTTGGTGTTGTTTTTATGTGTTGTTCTAGCAGGCTTTCATGCCTCTTCTTCGATTTTCTTCTTCTTGTTTGCATTGCTAATGTTTTGAACTTTGGGATCAAGCCCCTTTCCCTGCTAATTTAATTAAAAACATGAAATATTAACAATATTATACATAAATGTGATGTTAGTGTATCTCACTATTATAAATTAATATCTAATGTTAATGGACATAGTGAAATTTGGAAAGCACCCAAATTACCAATCTATGCTCAATATATTTGTGAACACATATCCATTATTTTTATCTGATTAGATTTACTTTCACAAATGATAAAATCATAGCTATTCATCTATATATATATACTTATATAAAAAGTATTTAAAAAACCCAAGGTGAGAATTTTATTTCCCTGTGCATATAAATCATTGAATTTCTACTTATGTAACTCTAAAAACCTTAGACCAAAAGAAAATTAAGGTGAAGCATGTGTATGTTATTTATATTGATTTAAAAGGACCCCAACCCTAAGATATATTATCTCAAGATAATTGAAAAAATCCCATCTGCCCTCGAATACTTAGGGGTATATTTCTATTCATATTATTTTATTTAAAAAATTCCAACATGAATGAATATGGTATAGAATATTCCACTTAGTGAATCCCCCATGATAGCTGACACAATATTGTCAAAGAAAAAATCTACAATGTCTTTTTTAAAATCTCAATGAAGTTCCATCATACACATCATTACTATTCACCAAGAACTTGCTTTCACTAATAGTGTCTTCTAATGCTAATCTTGATGGGTTTGGAAAAGAACACAATTTAGATTGATCAAGATTGAATACTTAGGGGTATATTTGTATTCATGATCCTTATCTAACAAACTTCAACTTAAATAATATCTTCCACCTAGTGAATCCTTCATGTCATAGACATGCCCACAAAGGTAATGAATATGGGCTAACTTAATATTGCCAAAGGAGAATTATAAGGGTCACTTTCAATATTTCAATAGTATTGCATTGCATACATCATTACTACTCACCAAGAACTTGTTTTTACCTTCGATGTCTTCTAATGATGAACTTGATGGGTTGAGGAAAGGACAAACACAATTAAGATTGATCTACTACAATATATTGCCCAAATTGTTTGAAATAGTTTGGATTGGATTCCCCTTTATTATTAAAAACATTGTACTCTTTGTTGCTTTGGGGTTTGGTCCATGAGAGTTGAAGGAAAGGAAATAGGTCAACAAAAGACAAAAGGAAAAAATATCCATACTCCTCTCCTTTCTTATTTGATTGGAATATTTTTCACACCTTTCCATTCATATTTATTATATTTTTCTCAAACTTCACATTTTGTTTTGTTAGTGATACAACCCTTTCTTTGTATAATAAGTTGTGAAGATGGAAGATTAATCAAATCAATTAGGCTAGGAATCAACTAAGAAACAAAGCAATTGATCTAACTAAGCCATATTCTAGTGAAATTCTTGCAAATACTAAGAAAGCTTAAGGAAAATATGAAATATCAAAAGTTAACTCAATTCAAAAGCCTAATTAATAATTGCAAACCTCATCCCATAGGGGGATTAGTGTTGGATTTGATGTGGAGTTTTTAGTCCCAAGCCTAATCTATATTGAATGATGCAAAGCTTCAAATGGTTGATGGAGTAGTAACAATGGTGATTCACAAATGGTAATTGATATCAAAAAGTGATTGTAAAATTCAATATAATATAGTTGCTCAAATTCTTGTGAATAGAAATTCATGTAAAATGAATACTATTTATAGGCTTTTTGAAGGAATCAATGACTAAGATCGAATTGGCTAATCAATGGATAGAATTGAAGGAGGAGAAATGGCATGGATCAAAGATCAAATCAAAGGATAAGATTGCTCAATGACATGGATCAAAGATATTAATAAAGGGCTCAAATTGTTTGAGGAAAATACAAATCCCTTGATTTTAGGAGCATGGGAGAGATAATTCCATTTGGAGGGAAAATTTTGAATTCAAATTGGAAGAATATTCCATGAAAATATTTTTTGAATGATTGGAGGAAATTAGAAGAAATTAGTAATTGTGCAAGTGTAATGCCCAAAACTTAACAACTAAATTATAGCTAGGGACATAACACGAATACCAAAAACTTGGCCAATTCTCAACACAAGATCAACTCATGATGTAAGTTTTCAAGAAAATTATGGGGGAACCTAAGGGGCCAGACCTAATTCCTCGGGGGCTCATCTCTGATGGCCTTGCCTACGTACGTGCAGCGCAGAGGAATCGTAGTTCGACAACTTGAGTCACTTCAACTCATATTTGAATAACCATTAGTAACACATGACATCCATGTTTAACTCACAATTGATTTCACAAGGATATAGTAAATGCATAGAAAAAGACAACAATGGACCTAAATCAACTTTAGTTTGGTCAATAGCAATGTTTATCATCAAAGCTCAAATCACAAGATACTATATCTAAGAGTTCACACAAAAGACCATCACTGACCCACAACTATAGAGTGTTCTCAAGAAAATCTCAACAAGGAACATATGCATTGACTCTCCTGGTGATCTCATTTGAGAGCAATAGAATGGGTGGACACAGATTATGTAAATAGGACAAACAACACTCATTAACTCCAAAAGAATTAAGCACAAAACATCACTTAGTTTGCATCATATTTATTCTTTAATCATAATTGGTGAAGCAAATCTAATCAAGAAAGAAAATTTGATAATAAATTGATCATATAATTCACTTAACAATATTTAGCTTGTCGATCGCAGTGAGACAGGGCAACATTTAAACAATAATAACTTTTACATCTGACGTCCAAATTTTAAAAGTCAATATGTTTCGGAAAGGTGGAGTAACCAAAAACAAAACCCAGAAAACATTTAGCAATTTTCTAAACCACGTGTGAGCAGTTTTTTCTGCAACACAGCTCACTAAACTAACCAAAACAACAGTTAACAATCATAACATAGAGGTATATTTCTGGTTTATCATAAAGACATAAATATGTCATATTATAGATATTAGATTTTCGTTTTACCTCAACCTGAAAGAATCTAACTGATCTTTTTATGGACTATATATTTCATACGAAATCCAGATAAAATGTGAAGTAAATTCAACTCATGTTACAACTATTGTTAAGGGAATAATTCATGAGCCTAAATAAATCCTATTACCTTACTGGTAAAGATTATGAGAGACTATCATAAATTTAGGAATAACAAAACTCAAATGGATCGATTAAAAGGGCCTCAATCTTCAAGTATCGCCATGTTCAATTCAAGGAAAAATGACATGGAAGGATCACCTTTATATAGCTGTGGAATAAAAATATCTTTCCTGTAAAAGCTTGATTACCAAGAAGGATCTATGAAATGAAAGATATGACATATACTCAGTTGATAATAAATATCATAAACTAGTTAATATTAACAATCTATAGTTGATTATAATAACTGAATTCATGAAGTTAACAGTATATTTAGTGGTATAGACTGATTTCTTTTTAATAGTGTGTCTGGTTTTAGTTAATAATGGACAGTATACATTGTCCAATTCATAAGGGATCATACATATTCGTTATTTGTGCCTTACAAGGCTATTTCAAGAGTTGCATAGTTTTTTTTTTTTCCTAAAGTCAAGGAGCCAAGAGTAAATAAAATTTCCTAGATAAACAAAAGATTCTCAGATTTCAAATATTAAGATTTTCCAAAGCTCATTAAAAAAAAATGTGATCTACGTTTGCAACTGACTACAAAAGCTTGAATTGTTTGAACCAAAATTTATATCTAGAAAATATGTTCAGTATTTACCAGATTGATTCCTAAAATCCGAATTGTATTTTAAAAGTATATTATAATTTTATTATTTATTTATTTTTTTGTATGGATAAAGTTTTGGATGATGTTAAAATAAGGTAATGCTTTTATTTATTCACTTTTATATTGATGCGCCAAAATTTAGAATATTGTCGTAGCCATTGTTTAATAGTTTTGGATTCATGTTTTTTTTACAACACCAAGTTATAGTAAAATTAAGTAAATAACTAATCTACCTTCCATTGGATGTTTATTCATTTTAACAATAGTTTAGCCTTAATACTCTAAGAGATCGTCTAGGAAGATTCATTAGTAACCAAAGATTTGTGAGGAAAGAATAGTCACTATAATTTTAATTTTATTTCATTCAGGAATAAGGTTGTATGACAATAATTATAGTAAAGGTTGAACTACACATGAAGTGTCCTAGTTATGAAAACCAATTACTTAACAGATATTATTCTCCCAAATATACATTTTCTATGGTGCTTATATAAAAAGGTCTTCTTAGCATTAGAGATAAGAACTACACAATATGGAGACAATAAAAATCGAAAGATATACAAGAATCTATAAAATATTGACTATTCATAAATGCAAATGGAGACATATTGCAAGCTATTGATTATACTTGCATTCAATATAGGATGTGTACCAAGTGGCCTTACAGCAAGTGGAGGGAATTAAGACTTTTAATTAAACAATTAGAAACCATTTAACCAAAAGGGGAAATGTGACATTTAATTAACAATTTATATTATTTAATCAAATGAGAAGACTTAGGAAATTTAATTAAATAATTTGCATTATTTAATCAAATGAGATGAAAATTAGTGTGAAGGGGGTGAATTAATGAAACAATGTTAATTGTGTAATTAATAGGAGAAAATGGTGAATTTAATTAAACAAATGACATTATTTAATTAAATATATGAAATAGGGTGAATTGGGAAAGAAATGGTGTTAGTAATTGAAATCGTGATGTGTGACATGATCAGGACATTTTTAAGTGTCTACATAAGCATTGCTTTGTTCGTGATTCTAACTTGGATTTTAACCCTTTTTAAATGCATTAAGCATTGTGCCTATCCAAAACAGTTAAGAATGTTGTGGTGAGAAAACAATATCCAATACAGTTAAGAATGTAAGCAATGAAAATAATCTTTTAAATCTTATTCAGGGCACCGACTTCACAATCTTTACAGGCTTTGTGCTTTCTCGTGTGATATTTATGCACCACTCTAGTTTTTTGGGTATGGCAAGGGACAACAATATAATGGCATCAAAATTCAATTTTATGCATTCCTATAGTGTATCACATTCAATATTTAATAATTGAAAACCCCATCCCATTGGGGATTAGTGTTGGATCTAATGTGGAGTGTTTAGTCCCAAGCCTAATCCATAGTGAATGATGCAAAGCTTCAAATGGTTGATGGAGTAGTAACAATGGTGATTCACAAATGGTAATTGATCTCAAAAGGTGATTGTAAAATTCAGTATAGTGTAGTTCCTCAAATGCTTGTGAATATAAGTTCATGTAAAACCAATAGTATTTATAGAATTTTTGAAGGAATCAATGGTTAAGATCAAATTGGCTTATCAATGGATAGAATTGAAGGAGGATAAATGGCATGGATCAAAGATCAAATCAAAGGATAAGATAGCTCAATGAAATGGATCAAAGATATTAATCAAGGCTCAAATTGTTTGAGAAAAATACAAATGCCTTGATTTTAGGAGCATGTGAGAGATATTTCCATGTGGAGGGAAATATTTGAATTCAAAATGGAGGAATATTCCATGAGAATATTCTTTGAATGATTGGGGGAAATTAGAAGAAATTAGTCAATTAAGAGTAATTAAGAAATCACTTAATTGTGCAACTAGAGGGAATTGAGACTTTTAATTAAACAATTAAAAATCATTTAAGCAAAGGGGAAATGTGACATTTAATTAAATAATTTACATTATTTAATCAAATGAGAGGACTTAGGAGATTTAATTAAATAATTTGCATTATTTAATCAAATGATATGAAAATTAGCATGGAGGGGGTGGATTAGTCAAACATTGTTAATTATCTGATTAATAGGAGAAAATGGTGAATTTAATTAAATAATTGACATTACTTCATTAAATAGATGAAATAGGGTGAATCAAGATAGAAATGGTGTTACTAATCAAAATTGTGATGTGTGACATGATCAAGACATTTTTAAGTATCTACATGTTTCCCCTCTTTCAAGCGAGGTACTTGTTGCATTGCTTTGAAGACTAATACTACTTAGGTTGATGCTACTTAGATCAAAATTTAAAAAGAAAATTGATTTTTTTGGATGCCCCATTGTGCCCCAATAGACGACAAAATGTTGTTTTGTTTCCCCCTTGAGAGATCGAGCGAAAAAATTGACTTTTAGGTCAAGCTCATGACAAAGATACGGGAGAGGTTTGGTTGGGAAGAAGACAAAGAATAAGTCTTAAGATGCTAATGGAATGACCATGGCAGGTTGTAAAGCTCAAAAATGGAGATACCAAACTAAAACCCTAGCTTTGGAAATGCATATATGCGAATTTAGGTAAATTTGAAGCTCATTTGCACACTTTTCTTTGAGAATTTGAGAGATCTTGGAGAGATTTTGTGAGATTTGTAGCAGAGCACCTGACACTATGGCACGTCATGTACTTCCCCCACACCGCATAGATCGATTCCATGAGTTCCAATGAAATTAGCAAACGCAGAACCACCAGTATGTACCCCAAAAAACTTTCCTTGCATGTACTTTTGTGTAATGAAATGTAGGCTAGATTAGGGAAAACAAAGGCATCATTGTTTGGGTGATGCTTTTGAAACCCGACACGACGCCTTTGCATTGAGGCATCGCTCATTATAAGCATATGCATTGGAGTTTCGAAATACATCAACTCTTTTGCTTTTGGTAACATGGTTCTGCAGAACTATAGAGGCTTGCCTTTGTTGTGTGACGCTAAAATGGTGACACTTTTGTAGTATAGCTACGCTTATGCATTATGGCAACGCTATTGTTAAATAGTGATGCTTTTACTAAGTGACAATGTGATGCCTTTGCAATAAAGGCTCACTTTTGCATTTTTAGGGGTTCTGAATTAGAATTTTTCTAGTTTTTAGCAAAATTGATGTTGTGTGTGTTGTGCATGCAGGAGGTCTTCCATCCATTGCTTTCACGAGAGAGGGGACCATAGATTTTAGAGCAGATAGTCGAGTTGGGAGAGTTTGACATTATGTTTCTTAGCGTGGTTGGACCCTATCATATTGCTTACATGTCAAATATTTAGACACAATGGTGGTTGCACTCATAGAGCAATGGCACTCTAAGACCTCATCGTTCCACCTCTTGATAGGCAAGACTAGAGTGACTTTCGAGGATGTCTGAAGCATACTCAAGGTACCGATCCACGGTGAGAGGATCATTTATGATGTAGACTATGGGCTTGAGGCTATGTTCAAGGTACTAGGGGTTGATGATCTTCAGTTGGAGGGGGGTCAGATTGACTTGCGACAATTCATTGGAGTCTCCAAGGATCTCGCACTGGTTATTGGAAAATCATTATGGGAGTCCTTATGCCTGACAGGAGGAGCAGGTTGTTCAACCCAAGATGGGGCTTAGTGCTACAGAGGATCATGGAGGATGTATGTGTATACACGTGGGGTCCATGTATCCTGGCTAATTTATATCATGACATGCACTAGGTGGTGTACATAGATAGTGCCAATATCTTAGCCAGAGTCACATTACTACACATTTGGGCCTAAGAGTACAATGCGGTGCTTCGTCCAATTATTGCATTGAGAGATATTGATGAGGAGGACTCAATTGCATACCAATACGTGGGTATGACCACTTTACATCATACAAGGGTTGCAGATGTTGCATACTGGTGACGAGTCATAGATGAAATGACTTAGTTCTGATGGAAGCCATGGATTCAGGCACATTCTTGGGATGACAACGTGACTCATCTTTTTTATTGTAGATAAAGCTATTGGCTCCAAGGTCACAGCATTCACATCATAGAGAGATACCTACTTGATCAGGTGGCTCGTCAATTCAAAGATCAGCAAGATACTCCGAGAGATGGATATCGGATTGTGTATGCCTGCACATACAGGGAGATTGGAGAGTGGTTCCTGCAGATGTTTCCCGAGACTGCTATAGATGATTTCAGATAGCTGATTCCGCTACCATGGGTGTATGTAGGCGGGCTAGATTATCCCAGCACTACTCCAGGTTATGATGCCTAGATTGCACAACATAGGCCAATCAGATTGACAGATCTTATTGGAGTAGATGCAGGGGGTCGATGCCAAGGAGGCAGAGGTAGAGGTTTAGGCAAAGGCCGAGGACAAATTTCGAGACAGGTGTCGAAACAGCTACCAGGATGGGTACCACAACAACCTCCAAGACCACCACCTCATGGTCCACCACCTCTCATGCCACAACAACCACAGATTGGACCTGTTGTGTTTCTTGATCCATAGTTACAAATAGTTTCATAGGAGCAAGACAAGAGGACAGTTGAGTGAGACCATGCTCGGGCTGAGAGGGACACGACCATACATGAGAGAGATACCGCTCGGTAGGAGCGTGATACCTTCAGATAGGAGTGAGACCTAAGCCACACAGAGAGATATTAGGAGAGACATCAGATACAACAAATAAAGTTGCAGCTAGTGCAGGAGACTACGTGTAGATAGCAGCTAGAGGCCTCCTCTCAGGGACAGGGTACCATGGTTACAGCAACTCTCTACAGTCAAGCTATGGTTGAGGCATCATACTATCGGATGATATACTATTCGCAGGTTCCTCCCCATAGATGTTGGTCAGATTACTCGCACATGAGTGCCTTAGCACTGAGTCGTTTAGCAAGTGGGCCCTCAATTGGCCAATCAGGATGAGCAGGTCCATCAAGTGGACACCAGCCACCTCTCAAAGAGGACCAAGGGAGCAAAGGATAGCCCCTTGTACAGATATAGACATTTTTGATGTAGCCCTAGTTATTGATGTATACTCATTCACTGGCTCTTTTTTTATAGTCTCGTGTATATTTTGATGTATATCACACGCTTTGATATGTATCATAAGTCGTTTATATATATATATATATATATGAGATGATCGGATGTGGAAGTTATACTTATGCTGTCTTATTTTATGCTCATGCTTATGTGATGTATGGATACATTATGGATATAGATGTTTATGAGATGCATATATGATGGATGATGATTATGCTTATGATATGATGTGGATAATCCATGTGTATATGATATGATATGATATGATGCATGTAGGATGTATGCTATGAGATGTAATGATATGAATGGTCTCTTTTTTTTTTATATTTTCTCATGACATGTGATGATTATGCAGGATGTATGCTATGAGATGTATGTTATGAAATGCATATTGACGGTTTGTGGATGCAGGATGGATGCATTTATATATTATTTTTATTGTATGTCATGATACCAGGTTGGAAATGTTAGCATGGACAGAAGTAGAAGAATGAGATGAATATTGATTAGCCTTTATTATTTATTGAGATTGATTCAAAACTCAAAAAAATCTATGATTATTCGAGACTTTATTGGATGTGTGATGAGATAGGATGGCAATGCTTTATTTTTTGAATTAGGCTTAATTCATCATAGCACTCCTTATTTTTTATATAGCAAATAGACACAATGCACCAAGGTATTGCAAACCAAGATGACATATCTAATGCATGGAATTTGACTCTGTAGACAGATTGGAGTATCCTTGTTCATACCTGACATATGGAAACCTTTTTGATCATGTGAGAGAATGAAGCCATCAAAGTATGGAGACTAATACACAAAAGGTATGAAGAACCTGATTAGCCATTTTGTTACTTGAGACTACCCTTGCACATGCAAGGCAAGTATTTGTCAAGGTTGTATAAAAATATTATCCAACAAGCATAGCAAAATGAAAGCAATGATCAATGCCCCATTCCTTTCTCTATAAACCCTTTTGTTGACATCATTAAGAGGTCATTGAAATGGACCAATAAGATAAATCATCAGAAAAGATCAAAATAAACAAACTGTCAATGTTATTCATATCTCTTGCCAAAGGATGTGATTAAGGTGATTTCCAATGACGATGTCCATCATAGGAAAGATATATCCATAGGACATGTTATTAGATGTTGATTAAATCTACCTGTTTGATAGGTCATTGATATAAATGTTAAATGGTGTGTTTAACCATGATCAAGACTTAAGATTTTTGTGTTTAAAGTTTTGTGTTTCGTTGATTGTTGTACCTTTTTCCATTTGTATTGTCAAAGGGAAAAGGTGACAATCAATTTATTATGGGTGAAAGTTTTATTACGAGTGAAAGTGAGATGGGATGGGTGGTTTTATTTTTCAAATACTTCAATGTTTTTTATCTTTTGAAATGTTGAGGCTATTTTTGAAGTTTTGAAGTTATTTGAATGTTTTGAGTTGTTGAGTATTTGAGGTTGTTTTGGATTGTTTTGGATTTTGAACGTTTTCTAAATGTTTTTATGTTTTTCAAGGTTAGACCAAGACAACAAGACCTAAGGGGAAAAAGACCTAATTCCTCAAGGGCTCATCGGAGATGGCCTTGCTACATACATGCACAGAGACAACGTAGTTCGACTGACTTTAACAAGACAATTTATTGTGACGAACTCCTAAAAGACTAACCTAGGCCTCAGGGGCTCATCGATGATGACCTTTCCTACGTACATGTGTAGAGGCAACGTAATTCAACTATATACATGTATTATATTTTGATGTTTTCAACCTGTTTATAGGTTTTGACTTGATTTGGATGTTTTGGGATTTCAATATGTTTTGAATGTTTTTGGGACTTTGAAACTTTACAAATGTTTTGATGTTTTTGGATTTTGAAACTTTACAAATGTTTTGGAGATTTTTGAAATGTTATGAATGTTATTGAGATTTTGAGGTGTTTCAAATGTTTTTTTGGATTTTTGAAGATGTTTCAGATGTTTTTGAATTTTCTAAGAATGATACCTAGATTACGATGTCGATGTCACTTTGTGAGATATATTGGACATGGATCAAGAATTATTACAAAGCAAGATGCAAGTACCTACCCCCCGTGTCTAGCAATGTTGAGTGAATGTGTGAATCAAGATGACAAGATTATAATCATATGAAGGATATGAAAGACTTATCTTACGATAGGATCGTCAGGATAATGCTAGATATAAGGTATGAGACTTCATAAGATAAAAATGGGATCAATGGTAAAGACCATGTCAAGACTTTGTCCTAAGCAAGATTGAGGTGTACGTTGAACCTTTGTCAAGATCAAGAGAATTTAGCATATTGGGATGACGATGGATCGGATGGATGGAGGATTGGATAGAATGCTAGATTTATTATGGAGGGGATGAGATGCTTCCATTTGAAATGGTGCATATAGATGCTTGGTTCTACTCATGATGTTTGTTTGCTAGGTTTTCATAATGGTACTTGCTCAAAGTGCCACTGAAGTGGTTTTCACTAGAGGACGTTCTTTTTTACTATTTTCTTGATTTTTTTGCTTATTTTGAATTTTTAGAATTTTGAAAGTTTGGATCATGTCGAACCACTTGGTGGGGTTGATGTAGTTACTATTGTTGTCATGATATGCCAACAATATCCTACGTGGAGTTGCTTTGCCAAGATACGGGCACTTGTATGTAACCTTTGAGAATTCTTATTTGCCTTGTCAATACGACATTAACCTCATCTAAATGTGCACATCACGATAGAGTGCCCTTAAAGTCCTTATGATAAAGTATAGCTGCCAAGACACAATTAATGTAAGAATTAAATATCATAGATTTGAATTGGATGGCAGAATGCGACGAGAAGTATATGAGGTGGATGGATCAGTCGACAATTTGGAATCTTTGACTCTCCAAACTTGGGATGATGAGCAATGAAAGGTGGATATAAAATTGTGAGTGGAATTAGGACCAACTTCTTGATATACCTTGTATGTCACTTTTGAAGCCTTCTTTTGCATCAATGGACATTTTTTTATGGATGAAATTCCCTTTTTTTATTTTTCCCCATAGTTTCTTTGACTAATGGAGTTTGATAGGGATGATTTTCTTTCTTTTTCTTTGGCATCCATTTGATTTTCCTTGTCCATTTTGATTAGCCAATTTTTTTGCTTCAATGACTTGCTCTTTCCTTTAAGGTAGATCTTTCTCTTTATGTTGGTCCCAATTAGTGGGTGGAAAGGTTTGAGAATGACAATTCACGATATGGCTAGTTGTAGTATTGGTAGTGAATTTATCATAAGGACTCTTCGTGCTCCCCATGTTGATGTTTGCAATAGATAAAGTTATCCCCAAAGTTATGGAAGTATCACTATCATGATTGGATTCCATCATTGCCAAATAATCAATACCTTGTTGCTCAGGAGTGCTGACTGTCTTTATTGGTTCCAAGGTATCATGCTCTTATAACCCAAATCCTTTTTTCTGATAATGTTGAATGTCTTCATACTCAATGTCTTCAATCTGAATTTGGGATGTATCAAATTTTTATGCTTCTTCCAAAGATGTCAATGACTCATAGTCAATGTAGGGATCGTCTTCATGATCACTATGAACTTATGTTGATTTGGCTATGATTTGATCATTTGTTAGGATGTCAAGAGTAGGAGACTCTTCATCATTGGTGAGAGTAAGGACTTCTTATTTTTGAAGAAACTCTACATGTCCATCAAAAGAAAACATCTCACATGTAGGAGTTGGTATATGAATATGGTCATCATCTTTGAAGTTTTGGATGGATTGGAAAATGTTCATCAAGTCATGATAGTACTTCGGGGAAGTGGGCTCTTCATCTCGGATTATATCAGAGCAACTACCAATTAAGGATTGGAAAATACTGTGTAAATCATGATAATGCTTGGATGATAGGAGATCTTGATCTTGACTTGATTCAAAACAACTTTTATCATACTCATGATTGTTTTCTTGACACGACTCTTGGGTAGATGGGGTAGCATGGATGTAAGACTCTTCGATAGTCTTAATGGGTTCAGAGAAAGTGATGGAAGTTTCTTGTTGCTTTGGAACTTCTTCAATATGGCCAATCATGAAGTCATATGTGGGAGTTATGTTACAATCTGAGATGTATTTGATGCCATTTTGATATGAAACATTGCTAGACATTGTTGGTTGATCTTGATTATGCACTAGGAAAGTGTCGTGATACATGTTTGATTCTTCCTCTTGTGATGAATGGGTAGCACTGATATGTCCTACTGTGTTATCGTAGGTACGATTCACATTGTGATAGCTTGGCGTTTTTCCAAAATCTTTGGCCTTCCCATGATCAAGCATTGGATTTGTACAGATCCCTAAATCATCATTCCTTGATTTTTTATCGACATTGACTTCTCCTTGATCAATAAGGTCTTGGATGAGATGTTTAAGTTTGATACAATTCTGTGTTTTATGACCTTTTGTGTGATGCTATTGGAAAAAATCCTTGTCATTGTATCATGGTGGTTTTACTGCAGGTTCAGGATAAGTGCGATAATCAGGAAGTTCAATGTGTTTTGATTGAATCAACTTCTTTAACTTTGTTTTGATAGGTTCCCCTAAGGGAGTGAATTATCGTTGAGGAGTGTTGTTTTGTCTCAGTGGTGGTCCTTGTGAAGGATTTTTGTTTTGAACGTTCTATTGTGTGTTTTTCTGTGAATGAGTTTGATGATGCCTTGATAACAACCTTTGCATCCACCACACCATCATTAGTAACATTCTTATTTTTGGCCCAAGATTAGGATTTGTCTCTGGAACTAGACAATTGGTTATTATTCTTCTAAATTTGTATTGCTCCCTTGGAAATGAGGGCTCTCTCAATGTTAAGCCCTTTTTATATGAGTTCCTCAAATGTCTACACACATTGCATTCTTAATTGAAAGGCCAAATCGATGTCTAGATTTCCTACAATAACTTACCTATTTTTTCTCAGGCATGGGCCATTTACACTTGCTTTCCTTATGTCTCCATTTTTGCAAGAAAGATGCAAAGGCTTCTCCCTTGCTTTGTTTAAGAGTGTAAAGATCCTCCAAGGTTATGTATGTGTCAATGTTGTAAGAGAAATGTGCTACAAATTGATCTACAATCTCTTGAAATGTTTTGATTCCTTGGGGTAAGTGTGAAAACCACTCTATGGCATGCCCTCACAAACTTCTTGGGAAGAGATGCATAAGATATGAATCATTGTACAATACTTCCATGCATGCAACATAGAACTCTCTAATATGCTCCTTTGGATTACCGTGTCCCTTGTATTTGTCAAATTTAGGTATCTTGAAATTTCTACGAAATGTTATCAATGTAATGTTTCGATCAAATGGGTATGGGCATAGATCTTGGACTGCATAGGACTTTTTGGTTTTTCCCATTATGTCTTGAATCTTTTGATTTAACATTTGAATTTGTGAGCATAAATTTGTAGGTGGCATGTTTGGATTATACATACATTGTATGAATTTTGGTCTTGGTATGGAGGAGCATTCATGCCATATGAACCCATTTGAGATTGATGATTACCTTGAGGAAGAGGACTGTTTTGGTATTGCGGATTTCCATGAGGTGTAGGACCCATTTGATAACTTCCTTGATATTGAGGAGATGCATTGTAAGATCCATATTGATTTTGAGGTACCATGTTTTGTTGTGATGGGTTTGGTTGTTCAAAATTGATGTGTGACATTTGATGAAGATTTTGTTGTGACATCAATTATTGTTGTTGATGTTGCAATTGTTGTAAAGTAGTGTATTGTTGATGTCGCAAAGGTTGACTTTGATGTTGTGTTGATGGTTGTTGATATTGGAGATGTTGATTTTGTGAAATAGTGTTGTGAGGTAATGATTGGTGTTGTTGTGATGGAGGAATGTTTTGACCTTGACCTTGACGTAGGTAAGCTTGATATTGTTGATTTGGTGGTGGTGGGCTTTGACTTTGGTGTTGGGACCCTTGATGTTGTTGGGAACCTTTAGGTTGGGACATTTGTTGAGGACCTTGATGTTGTTGTGACATTTGATGAGAACTTTGAGGTTGTTGTGGGATCCCAAAAGTTTGAAGACCTTGGGGTTGTGACATTTGTTGAGGACCTTGGGGTTGTGGCATTTGTTGAGAACCTTGAAGACCTTTATTTTGTTGAAGATTTGTTTGATCTATCCCTTGAGAATTTTGAACACTAGGGACATTTGTGTGAGCATTTTGAGCATGGAATGTGGGTGGAACATTGGTGTTTTGAATGCCCAAATTTGTGTGATTCCCTAGATTTTGAGTATTGTACAAGGGATTGATGTATTGATTTGTGAAGTTTGTTTGATCTATCCCTTGAGATGTAACCATGGATTTCCCTAACACATTTGAAGATGGGTTAGGCATTTGTTCAATAACATGATGTATCAAGGGGTCGTTTCCTTGTTGACAAGTTGCCATTCCAACATTTGATGTTGTTGGTTGTTCTCTAAGTTGATTTATGTTAAAATTGGGGGGTAGTTTAGCACCTTGTTGTGCAAGTATTAACATGTATTGATTGGGGTTTTGACTTATCACCGCCTCTACCACTTTGATAAACTCTTGGTCTTGTTGCATTTCTAAGAGTTCTTCGAGAGTGAAGTCATGTTTTTTGCTTGTGATATCCTCTATGAGAATCGTTTCCCCTTGAGATAGTTGAGTTGACGTTTTCATCTTCTTTGATTGAGAAATTTCATGTCCTTGGGAAGTTGTTTGTGAAGTGGTTTGTGGTATTCCAAAAGGTTGATCATTAACACCTGTGCTGGTAGAAGCATTGGTAGAAATGAGAACATTTGAACCACTTAGATTTGTACTTATAGTGGTAGGTATGTTATGGTGATTAGGGTTTGTTTCCATGTTTCTTTTGTGTTGAGACCTAGTTGTAACCATACAAGTCATATCAACCCTAGGAGATGTTTGGTGCAAATGATGTTGAAATTCCTTGGTTGCTTCAAAGTTTGCTAACAAAGACCTTTTAATAGGTTTAGGACCAATGATGGATGACTTTGTGAATGGGTATGAAACTCTCAATTTTGACAACATTTAGACTCAAGTTTTAAATGTGTTTAATGTTGTTGATGATGAACTTGCAACCCTTGGGAGTAGACTTGTGACTCCAAGGTGAGTTTTCCCAAAAGATGTTTACCAATTCAACTAAATCCTTAGAAATAGATCGCTTCTACACATGGAGCTAAACTAGTTGATAGGGTGAAAAACTTAAATCTAAGAGATTTGTGTCAAAATCTCAAGTTGTCGTGTTTAATGGTGTATGTTTTGATGGTTGATGTTGATTGTTTGATGTTTGATCCTAATTGAAAACCTAAAAAGGTGTTTTTGACAAGATCAAGATGTTGAAAATATGAACTTTATTCGTTGTTTTAAATGCTATAAGTGAGCCAAGATTTTTTTTTGCATAAATTTGAACCAATTGTGTTTTTGAACCAAAAGAAAAAATTAGATCATGTTTTGAAGGTTGATGTTTTGAATTCTGGCAAAGGCGTTGCTCTATTTTTCTACAAAGACGTCGATATTTTGCTAAGGCGTCGTTGTTTGGAAAAAGCGTCAAACTATCTAAATAGAGGCGTTATGCAAATTTCAATTTCCCTAGCAAACACGTCGATATGTGCAAAGGCATCAATGTGCAAACAAAAGCGTCGGTTTGTACAAAGGCATCACACTTTCAAGCAAAAGCGTTGATCTACTCAAGGAATCTTTGAAATGTGAGTTGACCTAAGTTGTTTGATGTTTGACTTTTGAAAAACACAATATACAACATCTAGACTGACTTAATGAGGTGATAAGATGATTTTTGCATGTTCTTCCACAAGAACGCACTAATTGGTGTCAAAAGGTCATCACATGAAATACAACTTATTTAGTATTTAGATCAAGTTTATCTTCTCAAAGTGGGCCTACATGATAAAATACAACACATAGAATGGGTGACTAGAGTATGCGCACGTACATGACACACCTCTTACCTTGGAAGGAAAAGTTCCTTGCAAGGGGTTTTGTCGCCTCAACTATCTTTGATACATAGCAAGTAACTTCATAGAACGATGTTATTCCATTGCACCACTAAAAGAAGACATTTGAAAGTCTTAGGCCTCTAAAACAATAGGTTTCTAGTGGGTAGAACATTGGTGAACACCGCTAACCTCTCGGAAATCTCCTTGGGAAACCAAAAAACTAATAGTCCCTAACAAAAGTCTGAAGCACTACATGCATGGATCGACCTACAGCTTTCGCTCTCAGCCAGTTTGTATAGCACGCCTAAATATGTTGTTGAGGTCAAACCCTTGAATTCTCCGTGAGGAAGTATCTCCAGGTAGACCTCCTACTCAAAAGAAAAAAAGGAAGGAGTTACTATTTCTCTTCACCCAAGATCGCACTCAGTGTGAGGGAAGAGGATACATAGCAACTACCTTAGGGTTACAATGAAAAAAGTGCAAGTTCGAGATGCTTCTCTTCACCCAAGATCACACTAGACACGATACACATCCAACTTACCAAGCACACAAGACAATGAATACAATGTTCATTTTAGGTGCACCAACATAGATGTGTGGTTCATTTTAACTGCATATAAAAAGTGCAAGTTGTGGTTCTTTTTAAACCCAAATGACAAGTGTGTTCATTTTAAGCCAAAACAATTGTGTGTTCATTTTAAGCCCAAAATCCAAAAATGAGAGTTGTGGGGTTCAATTTTATAACACCAAAGCTAAATGTGAATCTAGCCTAAGGCATTAATATGAAATTTCTATATGGTTATCCTTCACATAAGTGTTAAGAAACACTTTGGAATTGATTCATGCTTCATTCCTTGAACAAGTGTGAATAGACAATTTTTAGTTTTGATCCACGCTCCATGCTTTTCCTACAATTGTTAGCCTCATAAACCAAAGAACAACAAACAAGAAATAGTTAGGGTTAGACAAAAATGCAAATTAAAATTGTATGAAACTCTAAGAATTTATGCTTCCTGGTTTACCTACAAAGGTGTTGCGCTATTCCAGCAAAGGCATCGATCTGTCAGACAGAGGCATCATTGTGTCATACAAAGGTGTCACTCTATTGGATCTGCAGAAGCATTGGTATTCGGCAAATGCATCGTTGTATGCAGAAGCGTCGACCTATCAACCTGCAAGCAAAAGATCAAAGAAGTTAGTAGACAGAAGCGTCATTATTTGCAAAAGCATGAGCCTTTAACATGCAAAGGCATCGCCATTTGTAAAAGCATTGATCTGTGCTGGCAAAGGCGTTGTCCTGCTTCCTGCACCTACAATGTCTGAAAAACTTCAAAGAAAGTTAATTAGGGATATGCATCCCACCCGACATGCCAAAAATGTGAACATGGAAGATTAATCAAACCAAATAAGCTAGGAATCAACTAAGAAACAAGACAATTGATCTAAGCCATATTCTAATGAAATTCTTAGAAATACTAAGAAAGCTTAAGGAAAATATGAAATATCAAATGCTAACTCAATTCAAAAGCCTAATTAATAATTGCAAACCTCATCCCATTGGGGGATTCATGTTGGATCTAATGTGGAGTGTTTAGTCCCAAGCCTAATCTATATTGAATGATGCAAAGCTTCAAATGGTTGTAGTAACAATGGTGATTCACAAATGGTAATTGATCTCAAAAGGTGATTGTAAAATTCAATAAATACAGTTGCTCAAATGCTTGTGAATAGAAATTCATGTAAAATGAATACTATTTATAGGCTTTTAGAAGGAATTAATGGCTAAGATCAAATTGGCTAATCAATGGATAGAATTGAAGGAGGAGAAATGGCATGGATCAAAGATCAAATCAAAGGATAAGATTGCTCAATGACATGGATCAAAGATCAAATCAAAGGATAAGATTGCTCAATGACATGGATCAAAATTATTAATCAAGGGCTCAAATTGTTTGAGACAAATACAAATCCCATGATTTTAGGAGCATGTGAGAGATAATTCCATGTGGAGGGAAGTATTTGAATTCAAATTGGAAGAATATTCCATGAGAATGTTATTTGAATGATTGGGAGGAAATTAGAAGAAATTAGTAATTGTGCAAATGGAGGGAATTAAGACTTTTAATTAAACAAATAGAAATCATTTTAACTAAAGGGGAAATGTGCCATTTAATTAAACAATTTATATTATTTAATCAAATGAGAAGACTTAGGAGATTTACTTAAATAATTTGCATTATTTAATCAAATGAGATGAAAATTAGCGTAAAGGGGGTGAATTAATGAAACAATATTAATTATCTAATTAATAGGAGAAAATGGTGAATTTAATTAAACAATTGACATTATTTAATTAAATATATGAAATAGGGTGAATCGAGATAGAAATGGTGTTAGTAATCGAAATCACGATATGTGACATGATGAGGACATTTTTAAGTGTCTACATTAGCATTACTTTGTTTGTGATTCTAACTTGGATTTTAACCCTTTTTTAATGTATTAAACATTGTGCCTATCCAAAACCGTTAAGAATGTTGTGGTGAGAAAACAATATCCAATACAATTAAGAATGTTAAGCAATGAAAATAATCTTTCAAATCTTATTCAGGGCACCAACTTCACAATCTTTACAGGCTTTGCACTTTCTCATGTGATATTTATGCACAACTCTAGTATGGCAGGGGACAACAATATAATGACATCAAAATTCAATTTTAGACATTCCTATAGTGTATCACATACAATATTTAATGTTCACTAATTTGCAACCACTTGTATAGTTTCTAAGAGCAACCTTTTTCATTTCTCTAAGATTAAAATGGCCTCAATAGCCTCATTGTGGTTAACCAGGTTGGTGTTGTTGAAACACAAATAGTCCTCACATTTTACTAACTTTTCCTATTACTTTTGTAGGTAATAGTTCGATTTGTTTGTGCAACAGATTTACAAGTTTCAATAAACTGTGAGTGTTTTCTTGGGTTAGTGCCTAAGTCTCCATGACTTTTCTAAGTATCCAGATTTTACAAGTTTCAATAAACTATCAGTGTTTTGCAAATGGTTCATAAGGCACAACACTTGTTGAGGTTTTGCAAATGGGGTTGCAAGCTAAGTGGGCTTAACCTAGGGGAAAACTTTGTGGTTAAACGTGCTTGAGTTGGAGTAGTACTGGGATGGGTGACCTCTCGGGAAGGCCCAGTGCTTCACCTCTGTGAGCATCACCTAGATGCAATGAGTGCTAAGTGGACCATTCATTATCATGAGAGATGGGTTCTTCTGAACCACTATTCATGAAACATGGGTCAATGAATTTGATTTGTAAAACTACATGATTGAATCCTGATAGCAATATCATAAATTGACACGCTATGGAAAATACCTCCTACTTATCAATTGATTAGCTAAAGGGGCTCTATAATGAATGGTTCATAAGGCACAACACATGTTGAAGCTTTTGCAAATGGGGTTGCAAGCTAAGTGGGCTTAACCTTGGGGAAAACTCTAGGTTAAGTGCACTTGAGCTGGAATAGTATTGGGATGGGTGACCTCCCGAGAAAGCCCAGTGCTTCACCTTTGTGTGCATCATCTAGTTGCAATGAGTGCTAAGTGGACCATTCATTATCATGAGAGATGGGTTCTTGTGAACCACTACTCATGAAACATGGGTTAATGAGTTTGACTTGTAAAACTACACAGTTGAATCCTAATAGCAATATCATAATTTGACACGTGGAAAATACCTCCTACTTATCAATGTCAGTGTTTTGTTCATCCACATGTATCAATTGATTTTTCTTAGAAGGTTTAGTTAGTGTTTCATAGAGGGTGTGGGAGGGCTTGGGTACTCTCCACACCCTTTATTAATTATTCTTTAAACTAAAATAAGTTTTTAATTAAAAAAAAGTGGGGACATCTGACCATCCTTGGGGCCACTAAGGGGCATCATAGACATCCAGGATGACCAGACATCCCCAAGACACCAAGCCTCGGGGACTGGGGTTTCCAGGATGCATCCCCGGTTTCCCCAAGGATTGGAGATGTCAACAGTAAATCCCCTATTGTCCAAATCTCAAGGACGCCAGTGGGAACAAGGATGCATCTCCATGCATTTTAGAAAGAAAAAAAATATCATACATGAGGTGACACATGGTAATCAAAATCTAAGATTATGTTATTCTTTCTACAAAATTCACAATCTTTACAGTTTTTTCATATTTAAAAAGAGGAGAATAACCTTTCAAATGTAAAAAACTTCGCCTTGCCAAAACTTGGAGCATGAGGGACATTACAGCTTTTGTAAAATATCCCAACATGAGTAGAAAGGTCTGCAATACGAAACCATATATAAGCTTGAGGGTAATAATTAGATTCATGTGATCGCAAAAATAATTTTGAGCATTTTAGGTTCTAGAATTACATGAATATTTTGACAGCCTCCAAAAATTCCTCAAAAGCTCCAGAAGATATCAAAACCAAAGAAGGGAAGGATAATGGTCTTCAAGAACGTAGAGATTTGAAAATGCTTTCTCAACTCCTGCTCTGAAGCTCCACAAAACTCAAACTTTTTGGTTCTGTAAACACTTCAAATAGACCTTGCTGACAGGCAGCCCACTAGTGTGGAAGAGCTGTTGTTTACATATAAGAGGAAATTAGTTGGCAGATGCTCTCCAAAGCTATAGGCACATATTTTTGATTGAAGAATAACATTTTCCGCTGAATTATTTCATATTTTCCCTTTGTAGTTGTAATGTCTTTCACAATCATTTATTAGTGTCTGTAGTGCAATTCGGTGAGGTCCCTCTGCAAAATAAAAATAAAGAAAAGTTTAGCGGTTCTGTTAAATAAGAAATGGAAACTTTTAGATCCCAACTTATCATTTCACATCTTCATCTTGTTTACTCTTTAGATACTATCAGTGGCTATTACTCTACCGTATTCACAGTTTAATGATTAACCAGAACTTTGGACTTCTTAAAACAAATTTCTGGTATCCAAGAAACTATCATTAACAACATATTGCTCTTTATCACACTAGAAATGCTTCTAGCCAGACTTCAGACTTACTGTATTATAAATTACCTCTATGTACATAATCCATACAAATTTTCTACCTTTTATGCTTGCTGTAGTATCAGAGAAACCGTGTTAACAATATCAAAAAACGGGAGCAAAGGATGCATGAAATTACCTTGATCCAACATAAATACAACAGATAATAATTAGAAAGTGACCTAAGTCAGATCCAAAAACACACAAAATAAAAATCAAACATCAATAACATTTGCAAGCATATGGTAGGCTCCAGTTACCTGGTTATGTAACTGATAGTTTGGTGGGATCTAATTTGATTACTTGAACTACCTCGCCAGACAATAGAAATAGCCCTTATTATTCTCCCTCTCTGACTCAACACATAAATGTCGAAACTGATGGAACATAAAATTACCATTCTTTATGTAGTTCATTGGATCACCCTTTTCTAATCTCACAATTTAAGTTTACGCTCCTTGAATCCTACCATGGTAGCATTTACAAAGATTCTGCCCTCACGAATGAGAATTTATATTTAAGAGTGGTATTTGATACAATTTGGAACATTTGTCAAGAGAATGAAATAATTCATTATATTCAAACTTTTAAGTTTCTTATAACTTCTAATATTTTCTGATCTACAGTCACAATGAATTTTGTAGCATCTCTAGATATTGTTGGGGATTTATACCCCTGTTGCAGACAACTGATAGACTGGTACAAAGAAACTTAAGACTAAGTATTCAGAAATCAGTCAACAGCTCATGCAAAATCTAACCTATATAAAGTAAATGGAACAGTACACATCCACAAGATCACACAAGACTCAAAGATTTATGTGGGAAACCCTTATGGAAGAAAACCCACCACCAAAAGATTTTCAGAGTTATATTATTCAAAATCAAAGATTCAATACAATAAGGTCTATAACAAAGTCTCAATCTACAACATACTTCTTTTACAATCACTCTAATGTATCACACTAACTATGTTCAATTCAATGTTTGTACAACCATCTAACCTTCTAACTTTGGCACATTTACACAAGATGATACATATAGACATGCACATGATAATACCAACTATCTAATTGTCCAACCAATATGTGGAATACCAAGAGCCATGCAACTATATTCTGACCACAATATGATGTCAGCATACCACACATATCACAAAACATGATGGCTCCACAAAGATGATTGCCTAGTATACATAGACATTGCTGCCCGCTATGAATCAAAAGTTATATCCCTTACACTGTCAATGAGTTCATGTTTTCCTTGTATAACCACCACTACAATCATCACACTTATAGTAGCACATACAAACATGACATCACTTCTGACTGCTTAGAGTACCTTTTGCCATCTTCTAGAACATTATCCCACTCTCAGGTTATGCTGCACAAACTTTAGTTCTGCCACAAGTGCTCCTACATCACTATTCATGCTTCTAACAAACACCATCTTCCATATGCGGTTGTGAGTTCTTCTCCAAGTTCCTTGCAGTTGCTATCACAACACCATCACATGTGAACCAACATGTATGTTGTACTACTCCATTTGCAACAGCATTACCACATGTAAATCACCATGTCTACTATACCGGAACATTTGTAACTTCACCACATATTACTGCATTGAATTATGTAAACAAACTCTTCCTACAAGAACTCTCTACAATTGAATATCACAAGTCTCAGCATTCTCCCACTTGATATGTAGCATAGGAAAGAATGTGGCATTCAACCCAAGAGATTAACCTCATGCTCAAGAATGGCAAAATCCCATCTCATCCCTGCACCACATTTACTTGGTAGTACTTACAAGTATTGTCAAAGAGTCAGAAGTATTTACCTAAGTATCAATATTCTCCATCTACACTTTCCTAGTCTCAACCATCTCCCTCACAATATGATACTAAATATCAATATGCTCAGTTCTAGAATGGTAAACAAGATTCCTGACCAAACAAATTGCACTCTATGAATCACATTTCACTACTATATGACTCTTGAAACCAATACTATCACTTAACCTCTTCAACCACATTGCTTCTTTATAAGCATGCGTTGTAGCCATATATTCCACTTTAGTAGTGGATAGGGCAACTATCTACTACCACTTGCTCATCCAACTAACTACTCCAAACAGAATAAAGACATAACCACTTGTTGATCTCTAGTTATCACAATCTCTAGGTCAATCCAAATCTACAAATCCTTGTACACTCAACACCCTATGCACATTATTAGTACCATGATAAATTAAGCAATAATCTTGAGTTGCTTCCAAATCCTAACCACTCTCTTTACATGTGTCCAATCTTATATACCTAGCTTCACCATGAACTTACTTAGAACTCCCACTACTTGGGCAAAGTCTAGTCTTGTGCAAACCATTGGATATGTGAGACTTCCTACCACACTAGCATATGGAACATTCCTCATGTCCTCCAAACCCTCCATAGATTTAGGACATTGTTTCAAACTCAATTTTGTGCCATCTAGTAAGGGTGTACTTACTTACTAGTTTACCATCCTACATTTGAAATATTTGCAAAACTGTTTCAAGATACTTTCTTAAGTTTAGCGAGGTTTTCTACTGGTCCTATCCCTATATATTTCCATAGAAAGTATGTATCTAATAGCACCTAAGTCTTTCATGTCAAGCTTACTAGACAATTGAGCTTCAAGTTCCTGAATTAATGCCTTATTGTCTCCAATGGACAACATATCATCAACATATAACATAATGATCAAAGTGTGACCATTTATCTATTTGAAGTGTACACAATGATCAGCATAACTTCTTCCAAAACTCAACTCTAGCACACTCATCAAAGTTTTGGTTCCACATACATGGGGACTGCCTTAATCCACACAGTGACCTTTTCAACTTGCAAACCAGTTTCTCTTTACCTTAAAACTTGAATCCTTCAAGTTGTTTCATGTATATTCCTCCTCTAAGTCTCCATGCAAGAATGTTGTCTTGACATCCATCTATCTACTCTATTTCAAGATCATACATTGCAACAATAGATAACATCATCCTAATAGAACTCAACTTAGCAATAGGAGAAAAATATCACTAAAATCAATTTCTGAACCTAGGAATATCCCTTTGCCACCAACCATGCCTTGTCCCTTTCAAGTAATCCATTTTCTCTAAATTCTTCTTGAAAACCTACTTGCAGCCAATGGGTTTATTATCCTCAAACAAATCAACCAAATCCCATGTCTTAACACTGCTTCAATGCCAGCATCTCCTCATCCATGGTATTCTTCCAAAACTTCTTTTCTTTGAAAGTGAGAGCCTCTTCCACAAAACTCAGTTCACTATCAATACAAGAGCAAAAACACAATGAAAATCTAGTGGACCATACAGACCTCACAGTTATTAGTGAAGAATTTCCTACTACATCTACACCTTGTTCATCTTTTGAGTTCACGTCAACTATGCTTGCCTCATTTTCTTTCAAATTGTCATGTCCATTTTGTTGTTCAATTTCAAATGCATTATGCTACTCTAATTTGTTTCAAAATGCACCTTCTCGCTCTCATTCTCCTTTGACTGTTCTTCCTTAGATAAGACTCTAAGTTACCTGAATGTAACATCTCTTGAATAGATAACCTTCAAAGTTTTCGAATCCAAAGTTTGTAGCCTTTAACATTCTCACCATAACCAATGAAAATACAACTTTTTTCCTTGAAATCCAACTTAGTCTGTCTCTCCTTTGGCACCTAAACAAATGCTTCATAGAAAAAGACTCTAATGTATCACAACTAGTTTTCTGCCAATCCACATTTCATATGTTTTCTCGTTTTGTAGCACAAAAATAGACTTATTCTTCAAGTAGCATGGGATACTAACTACTTCAGCCCAAAACTCCTATCCTAAGCTAGCAATACTCAACATACTTCTAGCCTAACCAAGCAAGGTTTCATTCAACCTTTCAACCACTCCATTCCAATGTATATGGAGTTGTCCTTTGTTTCACAATACCAATGTGTTAACAAAATGTTTAAAACTCTTTGGAGTAGAATTTGCGATCATTATCTATCCTAATCACCTTTATTTCTTACTGGTTTTCAACAAGACCCCTAAACTTCTTAAACTTGAGAAATATTTCAGACTTCCTCCTAAGAAAATACGCTCAAGAATACCTAGAATAATCATTAGTGAATGAAACATAGTATAGAGACTTACCAATGGATTGGATATCAACAAAACCAATACATCATTGTGTACACCTCCAAAATCCCCTCTATTCTTGTGCGTCCTAAAACAAACCACACTATATTATGTTTTTCCAACACACAATGCTCACAAAATTCAATACCAACAAAATAATCAACAAAGACCATCTACCATATCTTTACATACCAAGATTTTTAGACCTTTTTCAGGTAGGTGACCCAACCTAAGATGTCACAATAACCATTATTCAAATGTAGTTACATTAGCACTTCTAGATGATGTTGATGCATCCAACCTACACAAAGTGCAATGTCACACTCCCTTTTCAAGTACCAATCTCTCTTGCCAACTTGCAACCTTTACCATCAACCTGACATGTATTCCTAAGTCAACCATTTTGAACACAAAAATAAAGTTTCAATCCAAACATGGAATATGCAGAACATCTAAGAGTGTCCTTACTCTACCATCCACAAAAGCAACATCTTCTTTTCCTTGACCAACTATCTTCAATGAGTTGATATCACTAAGAAAAACATGTCCATTACACTTGTTGTAATCACCACTCTCTATGAGTTGGCATATGATAAGAAACATCTAAATCAATCAACTAGGAATCATCACCGATGATATTAGCATTAATAAATGTATCACTAGTATATTCATCATTGTTAGAAGACATAGAAATAGTACCCTTCTTGGACTTGTGACCCTTCTTTATGTGACCTTTCTTGCCACAGTTATAGCATTTTACTTTAAATTCACCTAGAGATTTAGACATGTCTTTACCATTAGACTTTCTATCTCCATTCTTCTTCTTAGACCTACCTCTAACAACTAGGGCATCAAAAGAAGTATTATCCATGGACATTTTTCTAATTTCCTCACCTATAAAATGCCTATTACATTTTCTAGTTTTAATGACATGGCATTATTACTAATAGACATTATTAAGTTTTCCCATGAATCTAGTAAGAAAAAAGCAATACAATGCACTTGTTCTCTTCATCAATCTTGACTCCTATTGATGCGCGTTGACTTAATATCATATTAAAATTATTCAGGTGATCAATTACTAAGCCTCCCTCTTTCATTTTAGAGAATATAGCTATTTTTTTCAATACAAGTTTATTAACTAGACTCTTAGATTGATATAACATACCTATCTTCTTTTACAATGAATTTGTAATCTACTCCTTAGACTCATTCATTTACACAAATCTGACAGACATAACTGAATAGTACTTGCTTTCTTACCCAATTTTATCCAGTCTTCAACAGACATTCCTAAGGCTTTGGTTGAAGAAGATAATGCAGCCCATTAATCTCTTTCCACGAGAAGATCTTCCATCTTCAACTTGCATTAGTTGAAGTTCTAACCATTGAATCTTTCAATTTCAGACCTCAGTGTGCTAACCATGGATTTAATACTATTATGAGTTCTCACAAAGTCCTTCAAAGTTTTTTTTTTGACCAAATAAACATGAACTAAAATAAAATTGACTATCATAGAGTTTACCACTATACATCCTAAGGTTTAGACAACATACTAACCACCCAAACAACAACCTATGCTCTAATATCAAATGTTGGGGATTTACACCCTTGATGCAAATGACCAATAGACTAGGATAAAGAAACTTAAGACTAAGTATTCAAAAAACAATCAACTCTTGCAAAATCTAACAACATATGCAAAAGTAAATGGAAAAATTCGCATCCACAAGATTACACTCCACTCAAAGACTTACATGGTAAACCCTTATATGGAAAAACCATAGTTGCCAAGAGACCGGTACTAGTACTCGTACGGGAGACTGGTACCAGTACCAATACGGCTTTTTTTTTTTAAATAGGAGATGGAGGTACTTGGAGACGCCATCTTTTTTTAATATAAATAAAAAATAAATAAACAAATAATTTATAGAAAATATCATTACTTTTCAATGTTTTCATGTGTTTTGGCTTTTATGCGACGGGAGACGCGCAAGAGACAGCGAGAGACGGCACTTTCCTAAGTGGGAGACTTCAAGAGACGTCGGGAGTCATCGTCCACATCTCAGCACTATTGGAGGCATCTCAGGAGACGTTAGGAGTCATCGTCCACATCTCAGCGCTATTGGAGGCATCTCAGGGGGCGTCTCAAGTACCGGAGACACGTCTCCGTATCCGAGACGCGTCTCAAGGGGTAGGAGTCATGTCTCCCGATAACTATGGGAAAAACCCATCACCAAAATACTTTCATAGTTATATTATTCAAAATCAGAGATTCAATACAACAAGGTCTTTAACAATGTCTCAATCTACAACATGCTTCTTCTACAATTGCTCTAGTGTCTCACACAATATTCAATTCAATGTCTATATAAGCATCCAACCTTTTAAGCTTAGCATATTCAACAAGATGATATTAATATATATAGATGTACACATGTGAATACCAACCATCTAACTATCCAACCAACACATGGAATACCAAGAGTCATGCAACTATATTTCGACCACAGTATGGCATCAACATACTACACATATTACCAAACATGATGTCTCCACATGTATAATCACCTTGTATATGTAACCACACACTAAGAATCAATAGTTTATCCCTAAGACTATGTATGACTTCATGTTTTATGGTTTACCTATAAAACCCCCACTACCAGCTCCACGCTTGCAAAAGTGCATACAAACTTCTAAGAGCTTGTGGTACCTTGTGCCATCTTCCAAAACATTATTTTGCTCTCAGATTGTGCCACATAAACTCCAATTTTGCATCATTGTTCATGCTTCTAACAAACATTGTCTTCCATATGCAGTTGTGATTTCTTCTCTAGGTTCCTTGGCGTTGCTATCATAGTATCATCACATGTGAACCAACATGTATGTTGTACCACATCATCTACAACAACATTATCACAAAATCACCATATCTGTTGTACCACAACACCTATAACTTCACTATATATCCGCATTAAATTATGTAGACAAACTCTTCCTACAAAGGCTCTGCAAGTAAATATCACCCAAGTCCCAACAAATATCATACTATAGTATTACTATTTTCTCTTCGAAGAAGCCATTATTCATATGATCAAACTTAAAAGCCTACTATTGAAGATAAGACAAAATTCAAATGTGAGCAACAAGAAAACTTTGCTGTCATGGATACCTTCTCACAAAATAGGGGAAACTGGATTTACGGTTTTCATGCACATTGTTTCCTCCAGCCGGCTGATCCTAGTCATTAATACCTGATGTTTTGTGACAAAAATAGCCACCCACTTGCTGACTGGATAACAGAACTCCCCTTTTAAGGAGAGGTAATGGCCTCTTTCAAAGGTAGCCTAGGCCCAGACACTTATCAGGATTGCTGTATCATGGGAAACCTGGCAAAACTGTGCAGATGGCATGAATAATTTCACTCAATGCCATACAAAGAAAACAATTGCTGGCCCAACTTCCTAAAAAACAAGAGAATAGTGGCTATCTCAAGATGGGTAAATCACCTAAAGTCTCTTTGTCATTGGATGAAATGGAATGGAGAATCCAGAGCTGAAAGAGAGAACTCTCATTTGCAGATTTATGCGCATTTTCCTTGAACCCAAAATTGAAGTTATGGCTTCAAGCCAAACTGGAAACACTCTGGATCTATAGAAATCCAATGATGCCAAAAGAATACTTCATGGCTGATTTTTTCATCTATAAAAGAGAGGGAACAAGCATTTGAAGGAGGAAAGTGAGTCATGAAAAAATCGGGTCATTATGTTTTTGGCTTTCAACCCAACTAAGGATCTCTCATGCACAGATCTAGTCTGGGTCAGACTCTCTCTTCTTCCTATCAAATACTTGCAAGAATCCTCCCTAAAGGAAATAGGAAATATTTTGGAGAATATATAGCATTGTCAGAATCCACACAGGAGTGTCTTCAACTATACCAGGACTTGTGTCAATCTAAAAAATCTGGACAACCCTCTACATGATAGAACGATCCTAGTCTCCTAGATAGGGGAGGGATATAGTAGAAACAACAATTAAACACAAAATACATCACCTTTTTCTGCCAGATCTGCCATGAGCATGGCCATCTCACTAGTTTCTGCTCCTTCTCAGAAACAGAAGATTACCAAGATCAGCACAAAGCACAGACAACTCTTGCAAATAACAAATTGGAGAGAAGAAAACAACTCAAACAACCCAAGAGGGTAAACATAAGCAACAAATTAAAAAAATCAGCAACAACCTCGCAAGGACAGATAGTTTCAAAGAGCATATAGCAGAAAAGGTTAAGAAAGAACAGAATGGGATTCCCCAATAAATTGGATAACCCATTTGCTGCTCATGCAGAAACTGAAAATGAAAAGATGAACAATATTCAGCACACACTCATTTCCCTACTCATCAAAACTTTAACCAACCACGAGAATCACTAGAAGGCAGACTAGCAACCTTAGCAAACAATTTTCTCTAATTTGGCTCACTAAAAAATTATTTCCCTTCCACCACAAGAAGCATAAGATGACAAACTACCACTAATAGCAGTCTAATCCCAAGAAATCTTCAAATCTGGAAATCAAAGGGCACGGAGGAATGGGGAAAAGAAAAGGAAGTCAACCAATGAAGAAAGCATCATGAATGGAAACCCACTGATAGAGAAGACCCTCACAAAAATCATGCAAATTTGAACTCCCAAAGCCTCCTCAATGGAGAGCCCCACATGTTGGAACAACCCTGATCCAATCTCTCCTTTGTAATGAGGATATGACCATGGAAATCAGGAGGTCTTAGAGTACCCTATAAACACCACATTCTCTTTGGCAAAGTTTGCGACAACCACATTGACCTCATCCTACCACAGAAAACAACCAAGGTAAACAATCTTTAGGGAATAAATATATTAGAATATAATGCAGCAAGAAAATATGCCTATGCCCCACTACAAAAGTGGCAATCGATATTACCACTCCCACTGTGCTCCTGACTCCTGTTGTGACCTAATTCACACATCGCCCCATTGCAAATGGGGACCCTCCTTGGTTTTCCTGTTTGGCCTTGCCTTGAGCTTCATTTTCATGGTCCTTTTGCTTTAGGGTTTTCGGGATAGAGTTTTTATGCCATCATCCAGACCCAAGTTGTGATTTTGAGTCAGAATCAGTGCCTAAACACCTCAAACGGACTCAGAAGGCACGAAGGACGAAGATTGACTGTCATTTCATCGAATTCTGACATCTCCTACTTTTTGGGGATTGACCCTCCGAACCCCCTATTTTTTAGGGACTTCATTTTTGGCGTTTTTGGCCCATGTTGGACTTCCTATTTTTTAGGGGCTATTTTTGGAAAGTTGCTATTTTTGGTGGGGTTCCAATATTTAGAAAGTGCCCGGATTTCAAAAGACCACTCAGAAGTTCGAAAAAACCAATGGAAATCACAGAAAATCGATTTAAAAATCTGGAAAAAATTCATGGTGAAATCTGATTAAGCTTGAAAATTTTGAAAAAATCAATGAAAAAGCACCAAAATCAGACTTCCAGATCAGAAATCAATGAAAATCTGGAAAAATCAATCAAAAAATCACAGAAAATCAATTAGGAAATCTGGAAAAATTCACAAAAATGTCTGAAATCCATGGTGAAATGGTGAAAATTGCCTAGGTATGAAGACTGGTCTGAAGTTAGAGATGGCAAGGAGTTTGAGAAGTCCGCCCTGCAGCTTGAAGACAATTGGCAAGACCATGAGAAAGAGAGCCCAGCTTGATAGCATTTGGAAAACTCTTTATAGCTGCAAAAGGTAAATGGTATAAAGTTTACAAAGTCTGCCCTCTCCTTGGCATAACATCTCCAAAGTCCGCCAACTTGATAAGGTGCTTGGAAAAAGGTAATGAAAGTGCGCCCAACCTTAATAACATTTGGAAAATAGCTTATGAAGTCTGCCATTTCTTGGAAAGTCAATTGGCAAAGACTTAAGAAAGTCCGCCCACCTTAGTAGCTTGGTGAAGTCTTATAAAGTCCGCCCATCTTAAAGTGTTTGGCCAGGTCAACATGAAGTCCGCCCAGCTTGGAAGTCAATTGGAACAAGCCTTGGAAAGTCCGCCATCAAGCATATGTCTTGGAAAAGAATGCCTAAAGTCCGCCCAGCTTGATGGCAAAGTGGAAAATGCTTAGGAAATCCGCCCAGCTGGAGAGGTAAATAAAAAAATCATGTGGAAAGTCTGCCATGAAGAGATAGCATTTGGAAAGCTTCTCCCAAAGTCCGCCAACCTTAGAAAATGAAATAGAAAGACCACAAGGAAGTCCGCCCACATTAAAGAGCTTGGCACTAAGTCTTTTAAAGTCCGCCCATGCCAAGAGGTATTTGGAGAAAAGCTTTAAGTCCGCTAGCTTTGCAAAAGAAATGGAAAACCATTGAAGAAGTCCACTTAGAGAGAGAAGGGTGAAAATAACAAAGGAGAAAGAAGAGAAATGTAAATTAGAAAATATTTCTTGAAATCTGCCTAGAGAGGTAGATAAATGGCAATAGGGAAGGAAGTTCGCCATCCTAAGAAGACAAGGTGGAAAGTAAATAAGATAGAAAAATAAACAGCAAAGAAGGTATGAAATTCGCCTTGAAATGATGAATTCGACACAAAATTCACCGTGGCATCAAGA